>JAWPHD010018884.1:0-37999 GCA_037043455.1 Cyrtodaria siliqua
ACATTGTTGTTGGTTCGTTAAAAGGTTGGCATCAACTGCTATTATGTAAAGAGGTAAAACACGAACTCTTTATTCGCAACGTTATGTGTGGGACGCGACGTTACGACGTCACATATTTTATGACGTTTTGGCACTAAAGTGTGTCTGACGTCGTGGCGGTTCTATATCCATCTGAATTATGAATCTGAACCTTTAGGGGCTGGCGTGGCGCAGTCGGTAGCTCGGCGGATTTGTAACCGGAAGCCCCGGGTTCAATCCTCCGTGGTGCCACTGAATTCGTCGGTGTGTCCTTGGGCAAGACACTTTACCTTAGCCTCGTCCGTCGGATGGGGACGTAAACCGGGCGGTCCCGTGTATCGGTCTATCCTCCGAGCACGTTAAAGAACCATAGGAATCTATTCGATAATAAGAGTAGGGCAGGTTCCCGGATTCCTATGTATCCTTCCCCTCTCTCTGGGCGGCTCTAAATAACCTATACTGTGTTGATGAGCCGTTAAACAACATTCAATTCAATTCTTGATACCTTAAGAAAGCTGAAAAACTTATATGGTAGAACTAATAAATTTGCATAAAAATATCATTTTAAATTTAAAATCAGAAACAAAATGGAGACATTGTTAATATTAATACAGAGTATTGGTATTTGGCTTAATATAAACATATATAAATGACTAGATTAACAAAAATCAAATATAGAAACGGTTATTGTACTTGGCAGCGGACAGTTTCACACGAAAACATGTGAATGAATTGATTCTACATTAGTATGCAATATAAATAAATAAAAAGTAAAGTATATTTTCGTATTTTCAAACTAAAAAAAGACTTGAATTTAACGCAATATATTCAGAGACTAAAAACATAGGACAAAATCAAGATAGACTGTAAAATGTTCTGTCTGCATTCATTATTATGCAACATAAATGAGTTACAACAATTAACATTATAATAAAGAGTACTTTTCTAAAAACATTTAAACATAATAATAAACAGTTATCAACATTCAACACACATATCATGATCACTATTACAAGATAATGCCATTGCCAAGTGAACAAAAACTAGCAAAACATCCTTTGACATGACAGTTGACACTTCTATCATTAGAATATTGTGAGATTAATTCCCAAACGAATACTGTTTGCTACGAAAACAAAAACATATGGAAAAACAACACATACAAAAACTTAACATATACATAGTATATAGGTGAGTTATTTAACACGTAGGTCAGTGATTAACTTATAAAACTAATTTCACACTTATTTTCCATTGTTACGAAAATCCTCTTTTTACAATTTTCAGAGACGTCTGTTTCACAGAATAATAAGTCGGCTTTGGATAAAGTATGTTTGTGGAACAAGCTTTAATCCTTGTAGTATAGAAACTGCTCTCATTGCCTATTACAGTATCCCCAATATGGGCCCATAACAGTATCCCCATATTGGGCACATTAAAGTATTTCCATATTGGACCCATTAAAGTATCCCATATATGGGCCCGTTACAGTATCCCCAATATGTGCCCATTGCAGTATCCTCAATATGGGCTCATTACAGTATCCCCAATATGGGCCCATTACAGTATCACCAATATGGGCCCATTAAAACACCCATAATATTGGCCCATTAAAGTATCCCCAATATGGGCCCATTACAGTATTTCAATATGGCCCATTACAGTATCCCCGATATGGGCCCATTACAGTATCCCCAATATGGGCCCATTACAGTATCCCCAATATGGGCTCATTACAGTATCCCCAATATGGGCCCATTACAGTATCCCCAAACTGGGCCCATTACAGTATCCCCAATATGGGCCCATTACAGTATCCCAATATGAGCCCATTACAGTATCCCCAATATGGACCCATTAAAGTATCCCCATATAGGGCCATTAAGGTATCCCCAATATGGGCCCATTAAAGTATCCATATATTGGGTCCATTAACGTATCCCATATTGGTCGCACATTAGCCCACGAAGGGCCCATATTTGTCCCACAATGCGTTAGAAATGGGACCCACACCAATACCGTTTGCAATATCCCATCTGAACCATTTATAGTTTGCCCATTGTAATGATATTGTTATATCTATAAGCTGGTATATACAACTTTAGCTAGTAGTGTTTTATATAAGATCACATGCTATGCAAGACAGAGAGTTCTAGTTTTAACATGTTGCTGTAACATCTAAGAGACTGAATAAATGTGTAACTGGACAATTGTTTTTCTTTATTAATAAGTAAACACAAAACATTATACCCATCTTGGGCCCTCATCAGAAAATATATGGGGCCCACATTGGCCCGATGTGCAATGCTGGCTGGGATATTCTTCTCGTTTGAAATTGATGTTGAGAGATAGATATAAAATGTAACTTGTGAGAATTTGTATATTGTGCAATCTCTCTCCAAAATGATACATGATACATAAAACTCCCTGTCAGATAAGAAATAAAATATTTCCAGCGGGTTTATATTATATATATATATGTATAATTATATAAATATACGCATCTCTGTTAAGGACGGTCTAACGAAGTTAACAAATGTAGTGCACACACTGTACATCAGCATAATGCGGTGTTAAAATATATAGCGTACATCAGGGTCGTAGCAAGAGTCGTACAAACAACGAAGTAAAATAAAATGACGCTTCTTTCAAAATACAGAATATGTAATATCTATGGGGCGCCGTTTAACTATTTATTAACAATTTATAGATAACCATCAATTGAATTAAAGGTATAAAATTTGAATATAAGATATTTTATATTATTTATAGATATCATTAATTATGTATAGATATCTTATATTGTAATTATGGATATCTTTAATTCATTGAAAGATATCTTTAAACGATTTATAGATATCTTCTATTCGAATTTATGGATATCCATAATTCATATTAAGATATCATTAATTGATGGGCATTCCTAGACATATTATATTAGATTTATAGATATCTATAATTCAATATATTAATATATCAATAAATCATTTCATAGATATCTTTAAGTGAATTATGGATTTCCATAAATACCGTTGAATTAATGATATCTATAATTTAATGCTTTCAATTTCCGCGAACTGGTCCCCTGGAAAGCAATTAATTCCACGGCTGAATAAACTGATATATAGATATATGTAATTCGAAGCGATTTAAAGATATCTTATTATAGATATCTCTAAATCGATTCATATATATCTTAAATTGAATTATTGATATCTTGAAATTAATTCATTCATTCATTCACTTAAAGATATCTCTAAATCGATTGATACATATCTTCTATTCGAGTTATGGATATCCATCAATCATTTTAAAAATATCATTAATTGACGAGCATTTATAGATATCTCATTAGATGTATAGATATATATATATCAATTAGGATATCCATAAATCGATTCATAAATATCTTTAAATGAATTATGGAAATCCATCAATACCGTTGAAATAATGATATCTAGACTATAATACTAGCTTCACTGCGGGATAAATATAAGGACTCGGCTATTAATTCCACGGCTGAATAAGCTGATATGTATAGATATCTATAATTCGAAGCGATTTAAAGATATATTTAGTTGAATAATTGATATCTTAAAATAGAATATATGATATCTATATTTCAATTGAATTATAGATATCCATAATTCATTTAGGATATATATAAATCGGTTATATATATCTTAAATACGAATTATAGATATCTTTAATTCAATTATGGATATCTATAAGTAATGATTACATAGTAAAACGGCGCCCCATAAAATCGATTTATAGATATCTTATATCCGAATTATAGATATCTTTATTTCAATTAAATAGTGAAACGGCGCCCGATAAATATCGACCTAACATATACATAATGCCGTGTCAAAAAATATAATGCACACATGGTACATCAGGCTCGTAGCAAGAGTCGTACAAACAACGAAGTAACATAAATTGCAGGTCTAAATGGGTGAAGAGCTATGGTTTTGTTAGGGGTATTGGGTGACGAGCTATGGTTTTGTTAGGTGTATTGGGTGAAGGGCTATGGTTTTGTTAATTGCAGTGGGTGGAGGGCTATGGTTTTGTTAGGTGTATTGGGTGGAGGGCTATGATTTTGATAGGTGTAGTGGATGAAGGGCTATGGTTTTGTTAGGTGTAGTGGGTGGAGGGTTATGATTTTGTAAGGTTTAGTGGATGGAGGGCTATGGTTTTGTTAGGTGTAGTGGGTGAATGGCTATCGTTTTGTTAGGTTTAGTGGGTGTAGGGCTATGGTTTTGTTAGGTGTAGTAGATCGGGGTTATGGTTGCGTTAGGTGTAGTTTGAAGGGCTATGGTTTTGTTATGTGTTGTTGGTGGCGGGCTATGGTTTTGTTAGGTGCAGTGGGCGAATGATTATGGGTTTGTTAGGTGTAATGAGTGAATCGCTATGGGCTTGTTAGGTGTAGTGGGCAAAGGACTATGGTTTTATTAGGTGTAGTGGGTGAAAAGCTATGATTTTGTAACGTGTAGTGGGCGAAAGGCTATTGCTTTGTTAGGTGTAGTGGGTGAAGAGCTATGGTTTTGTTAGGTGTAGTGGGCGAAGGGCTATGGGGCTGTTAGGTGTAGTGGGCGGATGGCTATATTTAGGTTAGGTGTAGTGGGTGAAGGGCTATGCTTTTGTTAGGTGTTGTTGGCGAAGGGCTATGGTTGTGTTAGGTGTAGTGGGCGAAGGGCTATGGGTTTGTTAGATGTAGTGGGTGAATAGCTATGGTTTTGGTAGGTGTAGTTGGTTAAGGGCTATAGGTTTTGTTAGGTGTATTGGGTGAAAGGCTACGGGTTTGGTTCGGTGCATTAGTTGAAGGGCTATGGTTTGTATATACATGTAGTGTTAGGTGTAGTGGGCGAGGGCTATGTTTTGGTTAGGTGTAGTGAGTGAAGGGCTATGGTTTTGTTAGATGTAGTGGGTGAAGGGCTATGGTTTTGTTAGGTGTAGTGGGCGAAGGGCTATGGTTTTGTTAGGTGTAGTGGGCGAAGGGCTATGGTCGTGTTAGGTGTAGTGGGTGAAGGGCTATGGTTGTGTTAGGTGTAGTGGGCGAAGGGCTATGGTTGTGTTAGGTTTAGTGGGTGAAGGGCTATGGTTGTGTTAGGTGTAGTGGGCGAAGGGCTATGGTTGTGTTAAGTGTAGTGGGTGAAGGGCTATGGTTGTGTTAGGTGTAGTGGGCGAAGGGCTATGATGTTGTTAGGTGTAGTGGGTGAAGGGCTATGGTTTTGTTAGGTGTAGTGGGCGAAGGTCTATGGTTGTGTTAGGTGTAGTGGGTGAAGGGCTATTGTTGTGTTAGGTGTAGTGGGTGAAGGGCTATGGTTTTGTTAGGTGTAGTGGGTGACGGGCTATGGTTTTGTTAGGTGTAGTGGGCGACGGGCTATGGTTGTGTTAGGTGTAGTGGGTGAAGGGCTATGGTTGTGTTAGGTGTAGTGGGCAAAGGGCTATGGTTGTTTTAGGTTTAGTGGGTGAAGGGCTATGGATTTGTTAGGTGTAGTGGGCGAAGGGCTATGGTTGTGTTAGGTGTAGTGGGTGAAGGGCTGTGGTTGTGTTAGGTGTAATGGGCGAAGGGCTATGGTTGTGTTAGGTGTAGTGGGTGAAGGGATATGGTTGTGCTAGGTGTAGTGGGTGAAGAGCTATGGTTTTGTTAGGTGTAGTGGGCGAAGGGCTATGGTTGTGTTAGGTGTAGTAGGTGAAGGGTTATGGTTGTGTTAGCTGTAGTGGGCGAAGGGCTATGGTTGTGTTAGGTGTAGTGGGCGAAGGGCTATGGTTGTGTTCGGTGTACTGTGCGAAGGGCTATGGTTGTGTTAGGTGTAGTGGGTTAGGGTTAAGGTGGGAGATGGGATATGTGTTTGGTTCGATGTATTGGGTGAAGGGCTACGGGTTTTGTTAATTGTCGTGGTTTGAGGGCTCTAGGTTTTGGTTAGATGTAGTGGGCGAAGGTCTACGAGTTTTGGTTAGGTGTAATGGATGAAGGACTATGGGTTTGTTACGTGTAGTAGGCAAAGGTCTGCGGATTTTATTTAGGTGTAGTGGGCGAAAGTTGTTACCTTTAGTCCTAAAAGTGTTACCTTTAGTGCAGCTTGTTACATTTAGGGTGCAGCAAGTATCTGCTTTTAACTTTTGAGAAATATACATAGCTTTTTGAATCGTATTGTGCACCTCGTGGTTCTCAATTTAAAGCTCATTTTACCCATACACTCCATGTAAACACCACATTTACTTCTGAACCCGATTACACAAAAACAATCAAGGTTTTTTCTTCTTCAATAAATCTAAATTCCTAATGGTGTCTTGGGTGGTTAGTTTTCAATTGTGGTCTGTGTATTTGTGCAGAGGGAAAAATATGTATTACGTGTTAGAAATCACACCACTAATTTATTACATGAACCTAATTCGAGAAACACACTGCATTTTGAAAAGAATGCATAATTTTTAATTGCTCAACCGTAAGAAGAAGAAAGTTGATATTTCTGAACTTTTAAACTGTGCTTATATATTCAAAACGATAAAATGCGATTATAATACCCCGTTAACAGGGGCGGATACAGGATTATAATTACACCATTAACAGGGGCTGATACATGATTATAATGACACCGTTAACAGGGTCGGATAAAGTATTATATTGACACCGTTATTTAACAGGGGCAAATACAGGATTATAATAACAACATTAACAGGGGTGGATACAGGAATATAATGACAAAATTAACAGGGGCGGATATAGGATTATAATGACAACATTAACAGGGGCGGATACTTGATTATAATGACAACATTAACATGGGTGGATACAGGATTATAATGACAACATTAACACGGTCGGATACAGGGTTATAATACACCATTAACAGGGGCGGATACAGGATTATAATGACAACATTAACACGGTCGGATACAGGGTTATAATACACCATTAACAGGGGCGGATACAGGATTATAATGACAACATTAACATGGGTGGATACAGGATTATAATGACAACATTGACATGGGTGGATACAGGGTTATAATGACAACATTTACAGGGGTGGATACAGGGTTATAATGACTCAATTATCATGGGTGGATACAGGATTATAATGACAACATTAACATGGGTGGATACAGGGTTATAATGACAACATTAACAGGGACGGATACAGGATTATAATGACAACATTAACATGGGTGGATACAGGATTATAATGACAACATTAACACGGTCGGATACAGGGTTATGATGACTCCATTAAAAGGGGCGGATACAGGATAATAATGACAACATTAACAGGGGAGAATACAAAATTATAATGAATCCATTAACAGGTGCGGATACTGGATTATAAGTACAAAATTAACAGGGCGGATACAGGATTATAATGACACCATTAACAGGGGCGGATACAGGATTATAATGACAACATTAACAGGGGCGGATACTGGATTATAATGACAACATTAACAGAGACGCAAACAGGATTATAATGACAAAATTAACAAAGGCGGATTCAGGATTATAATGACAACATTATCAGGGGCGGATACAGGATTATAATGACAGCGTTAACAGGGACGCGTACAGGATTATAATGACAAAATTAACAGAGGCGCATACAGGATTATAATGACAAAATTAACAGAGGCGGATTCAGGATTATAATGACAACATTATCAGGGCCGGATACAGGATTATAATGTCAGCAATAAGGAGTTGTTCTAACCTTTCGTACTATGCACTAAAATGTTCTCGCAATGTACATATTCCCCAGGAGTGATTACCGTTATTTAACTTATCACAGGAACAATGAAAATTATCTTCATGATTACATTTATATACAAATAAACATGGGGAGACTTGTGTACAAATACTAACGATTGTTTTGTTAATCATGTCAGGCATCCTATATAGCACAAGCCTTTACTTGTTAGACACATCCATTAATTCACTTTGGAAACATTTGCCAAATACACGACGGTGGGTGTATCTTGCGTATTATTACGGTTGATGACGATACGGGACCATGCATTTCCGACCCCAAACATGATCAGGGTAGCAATTGAATCTCGGATGAATAACACCAGAATTAAGGCCCTAGGTTTTCTAAATATGATTAATTATGCTCTATCGACAACCTATATCCTTCCATTTTAAATGATATGTATTGATAGTGGAGTGTTGGTGTTATTTTGATGTTGTAATAGGCGTATGGTTCTCTACCAAGTTTACTCAAATGGTGACCCAGGGTTCTAATCTGTCCCCGTCTCGGAAGTCACAGTTTTGCATATCGCTTTGTAGGAATTTTTTTTCCAAAAATATTCTCTGAAACTCTAAGGAATAGATGTATACTATTTTGCATTTAGAATAAGCTTATGATCCTACCAAGTTTTTTTAAATGGTAAAACAGTGATCTATTTTGGCTCTGCGCTGGGGTTACAATTTTGCATAAAGCATCATAAGAAATTCTAACGCTGGAGCTTATTTTGGCCGAGCTCCGCATGACAAATTTTGCATAGACTTATAGAAGAATCTTCTTCCTTGAGCTAAACGTCTAAATGTCTCCATGTTTACCCGAAACGTGAACCTATGCCCTGCGTAGTGTTCACATTATATTTTTAGTTATTGGGTTTGTTACTGATCCTCTACAGAAATATGTGGGGTCAGTAAGATTTATAGGGTCGAGGCAATAGGCGAGTCCCCTTATATATCTGACTGACCCCACATTTTTCTGTAGGAGGTCAGTAACAAACCCAATAACTGTTGTATTGCATCAAGCACCTTTGTTAAGGCAAACACTGATAAGTAACCCATTTTAATGAAGCGTCAACGTCATTGAGATGTTCGCGCAGTTTGACGTCATGACGATGACGTCACGACCGGTACAGTTTAAAAACATTATTAAATTTACTTATTATGTTTGTTACTAACGCCTTAAAGAACTATTTGCGAATGATTTAAACTTTGAATCGGAATTGTAGTCCATATTGTTTTAGTGACCCTCTATGAAATCTATTGACCCACTATAGAATAATAGAGGGTCACCATGTGACCGCTCTAATCCAATGAAATTCCTAGGATTGTGTGCGAGGTGCAATAAAGTTATTTTTATTACATCATCTTTGTGTTTTACTTATATTGCCTATTAATGCTGCCTTGTTGGTTAGAGAATAGTTGATGGCGTTTAATTGGGATGACAGTAGGGCAAGTGTGCGGTATAGTTCACCATAGAACCTGTTTTAAACCCCAAGCGGCCCATTTTGCCACTGACCCTTCCAATACGGTAGCCCTATTGTCAACCGTTTTAGTGTTTGTGACGTCATATCCCTTTATTATTATTTTTTTTTGCCATTCATGTTTGTCAATATGCGTTATTTGGGGGATTACTGTGTTCTGTGAATGCTGCATTTCCTGTTCGACTTTTATCCTTTTTTTCCATAGAGTTATATAGTAAGATATTTAAGACATCTTCCTGAAGAAGGCTCCGATACAATCCGCTCGTACAAACTACAATTCGAAATTACACGTCAATTTCCGCAACGGTGCCATTGACCAGGCAGATCCATAATGCAATCGGAATTCTTCCTCACATTCGCAATATTTCGATAACTTTTTTGAATTTTTATTTCTGAACTCATTTTCAAAACTAAGGTGTTTTTTTTATTCTCGACTAAAATTCAAGTTATAATGATATATAATTTGTGTACGTATTATTCAAAGTGCTGATGTTAATGCTGATGTTACAAGAGTCCCGAACAATAGTAAAACGGATACAAACATAACTTAACAAATCAACACATGAACAGAACATAAATGTATATAAATAATTACACATAATTAAGATCTGACTCTTACGGATGGAGGCGGTGTACAGTACCACAAAAAATCTACCGTCATATATAACCGTACATGTGTTGAAAATGACGTATACACACCATACAAACAATACAAACAATCGTGTTCCCCTACCGTCCCTGCAGCATTTGGTTATCTTCTCTGCAGCTTTTGTTATCTCTAATAAAAAAGGCTGCTTCCCTTTGAACGGTGTCCGGCTAAATGTATGCAGTGTGCCATAGACATTGCTCCACCGGTTCAAACCATACAGACCGGACACACCAAGCACACACTTGATATTTTCTACCCAGTGCAACTTTGACCTTGATTATAAGGACTTGGGAATTGTAAGTAACACATGGTCATGTTCACGCCAACTTTTCTGTAGATAATAACTACATAGTTATTATAACTACATAGTTATACCTCTATTTGCTCATACATTAAAAGACGCACACGACCTTGAAAGGGACCTAGAAATCGTTCAAAACACATTGACCTTGATGACACATACATTGGAGTTGTTTACGACACACCTGGATGATGATACTATGCTTGCTGTAAACTTATCATGAAATTTCATCAACTGACATTAACGTTATAGACCGGACATGCGCCAAATTGTGCACTTTGACGTCTCAGTGTGACCGTAACCTGAATGGTAGAGACCCGGGATCATTCACACCAACACAGCACAGGTATATAGCCTCACCCACCACCTGAAAGATGGACATGGTGGCAGCAATTTTGAAAGCCATCCCGACTATTTTAGCAAATATTCCGTATCAATGCCTCTATTGAGTGTAAGAGTGTAGCAATGACTCGCTGGCTTAATGTTAACACATGGCACTTTCGGCCACATCAAGGGCAAACTGCAAAGCGTCTCCGTGACCACATTGGAAGCCTTACATCAAGTACAAACTGCAAAGCGTCTCCGTGACCGGGATAATGTTAACACAGATTGGCACTTTCGGCCACATCAATACAAACTGCAAAGCGTCTCCGTGACCGGGAGAATGTTATCACAGAATCGGCACCTTCGGCCACATCAAGGGCAAACTGCAAAGCGTCTCCGTGACCACATTGGAAGCCTTACATCAAGTACAAACTGCAAAGGGTCTCCGTGACCGGGAGAATGTTAACACAGATTGGCACTTTCGGCCACATCAAGTACTAACTGTAAAGCGTCTCCGTGACCGGGAGAATGTTAACACAGGTTGGCACTTTCGGCCACATCAAGTACAAACTGCAAAGCGTCTCCGTGACCGGGAGAATGTTAACACAGATTGGCACTTTCGGCCACATCAAGTACTAACTGCAAAGCGTCTCCGTGACCGGGAGAATGTTAACACAGATTAGCACTTTCGGCCACATCAAGTATTAACTGCAAAACGTCTCCGTGACCGGGAGAATGTTAACACAGATTGGCACTTTCGGCCACATCAAGTACAAACTGCAAAACGTCTCCGTGACCGGGAGAATGTTAACACAGACTGGAACTTTCGGCCACATCAAGTACAAGCTGCAAAGCGTCTCCATGACCGGGAGAATGTTAACACAGATTGGCACTTTCGGCCACATCAAGTACAAACTTCAAAGCGTCTCCCTGACCGGGAGAGTAAAGACGCTGCGTCTAAAACTGTCTCGTTTCTCACCGCTGCGGGTTTGAATCCCAGTGGGAACTCGCTTTGTCAAGTGAGAAATTTTTAATTCTTACGAATATCGGGAGATATGCAGTACTGATTCTACCCTGGAAAAAATGGGTGGTCTGCCCCTACCACAAACAAAAATCTACCATCATATATGACCTAACGTGTGCTAAAAATTGACGTAAGTAATACCCCATTCAAACAAATACAAATCATGCCAATCACTGGGTGAAGTTTTCCATTTTAAAAGAAAAGTTTTACGGCGCACATACACAAACGGTTTATATGACGCCATTTCTGGCCCACCCTCTATCAAGATCAAGATATACAATATGCTGAATGAGCCTAGAACCTTCTCACACGCACGATCTATTCTGCCACCACTCAAGTAACATGGGGCGAGAAAAGTCGGATGAACGGACACAGCGCCATCATTAAGTCCCCTTCCGCCCGTTCTTTGCCGGCTGGGTTGTTTATGTGTAATCATGAGCATTCAAATATTAAATGGACACACGACTATCTTGATTGTTTTACAGTCGAGGCGTACCGTTAGTTTTTCTACATATTAACTTGAATATTAATACCTTTTTGAAAATCTCAAACCGAAGTGTTTTTTCATAATTACATTACTTATGGTCGATTATAGTCCAATAATGAAGACAAATTTGAAAAAAAAAAGAAAAAAGTTACTTAATTATATGCCATCGGGTTTAAAGAAGATTGTCGTGTATCCCTTTAAACACTTACGCATTTATTCAAAACAAATGCATAACATTGAAGTGGATTTTGTATTAAATTGTTAACTAATGTAAACATTTAATCGTATAATATTACAGACAGACCTGCACAAGAGACCACATCTATAGTAATACAAATACCCTGCTCATATTAGGGACGGCCTCCCAGGAGTTTTAGAGAACAAGGGAACATTGTCTGTTATTTTCCGGGAACATTGTCATATTATTTTTTGGGAACAAGGAAACAAGGGTTTAAAGGAAATAAAATTATAACATCTAGTTTTAATATGACAAAACACCACCAAAACTTTCACAAAAAGTTAACATGTCAAACAAACGGCGATGACAGTGTTGTCTAAGATGCAACTATAACGAATGATTTGTTGATTCATTAGAATAAATTTTGGGGAACATTTGCAAATATTTCATGAACAAGCGAACATTGGAAATGCTTTTAGAGAACAAGGGAATATTGGAAAAATAATTTTGAGGAACGAAGCAAAATATTTTGAGGAACAAAGCAAAGTATCTTGGGTAACGAGGAGTATTGGGTCATATTTCCAGGTAGCATGGGAACACGGACCACACTTGGAGGGCCTCATTGAGATGCAACATGCTTTAAGAGACCACAGTTTCAGCTCCCAATTGTATTGTTTTAACGGTTTCACCGCCAAATTTCAAATGTCGCTTGCTAAATTTTGAATTCAATATTATATGTACCTTCCGGTAATATTATATGTATCAAGTGTTATGGAAAGCATTCTTACTGAGTGGCGAACAGTGTCAACCCTGATCAGCCTGCATACAGCGTGCATGTTGATCGGGGCCTACACTGCTCGTAATATTACTGTTCTGGCTGTGGAAGAGAAAGGGTTAAGCTAAATACACCTTTATTTAGGGATCGCCTGAGATAAGGCATTAATATTTCTCTTCCCTTCTGTGGTCTCCTAATACAGGTTTGGCTGTGTATGATTGTTAGCAAAACATATATTACATAGCAAATGTTAACTTAGTCAGTATTCAATCCATGGCGTATAACAAGTGGAGGCAACTGAGCATTTGCAATATTCGATAACGTTTTTAGTTTTGTTTGTAAGAAATTTGAATAAGCAAAACATATCAAAATGTTGAGTTTGTGTATGTGGCGGGAGGGGGAGGCATACTCTGCCCCACCCCCTCTCAAATTATTCCCCACTCCTGTTCCTATGCCTGCCAATGCCAATAATGAAGCTATTTTGTATCATATTATTATATGACAATGCATAAAGCACACAAACTGTTTCATGAACAAGTCAGCACTACTTTGGATGTTACAAAAATATGTAATGTTGAGTAATATACTATATTGAAATTAGACGAACAAAACCATCTGCTTGAACCTATAGATATATACAGTACTGGTTCTACCCAGGAAAAGCGGGTGGTATGCCTCCACCACAAAACAATCGATCGTCATATATAACCTTACATGTGGTGAAAATGAGGTAAACAAACATAAAAACAAATATATTTTACATCGACATGTATATTAAAGGGACAAATGACAATCTTGAAATGTATCGAGTGTTAACTTAGTACATTGGTGCTTTAAATCAATGTCGCTTTAATTAACGTTTAAAGCTACATATGTAATATATATATAACTGATAAATTAAAATGTTAGTTCATCGTGTTTATTTTACTGAAGGATATACTAAAATAATTATCTATAATAATATATGTAATATGCCAAAATAATTTATTTAAAACTATATAAGGAATTTTAATATGATTTGTAAATATTCATATGGCTTACTAAGGAATAACTAGCGGCGTGATTGGCGGTACGCCGCGAATTAGAATCAAGATATTGCCGTGTGTCCCTTTAACACTCCTGACGTGTGGATTTGTTAGGTTTATTCTACAATTATAACAAACCACTTGCTTAAACTTGTGTTCTGGGACCAATGTATTTTACGTAAAAAAGAACAACAACTTAGGAGTAATATTGTACCAAACTTTCCAGATATAAACGGCACAATTTCTGCGATTTAATTATATTCCTTCTGATATTATGTTCACGTCAATAGTGTTGAATTACTGTCTTGTACACTATGGTTGACATTTATCATGCCTAAAATATGCATTTGGTTGAAAACTTCACCTCACCATACCCCAACCATTTTTTTCATCTTTTTTGAAAACGGCGGACCAATATTCTTGAAGCAATGCGCATGTCTGACAACTTCATACGTAAAATGTATATGAGTTGGGTAACTTTTAATGCAGTTTTGCTGTTTGTTCATGCTGGTTATTGTGTCTATAGAGTTTGGATGCTCAGAATATGTGTTTATTTATATCGTCGGCAGTAGGTTCAGAAACACTGTACATATGTTGTAAAGTTTGGATGTTGTTTGCAGGATAGCTACTTTAAATTACTGAACTGCGTAGGCAAGCGATTAATACGTTAAATGGAGCCTAGTAGTTGTAATCTCTATTTCTGTCTCGTTCATGCATATATATCTTCAATGAATTAAATAAATTACACCGTCCATAAACTTCACGAAAAACGAGAGTGATACGATGATCGCGTTTCTTGGTGTCCTAGTTAACTGGAAGGAACGCGCGTCATCACCGACGTGTACAGTAAGAAAACCGATACACATAACTATCTGGATTTCCAGTCTTGTCACCCTAAATACACGAAAGTTAACATCACATTTAGTCTGGCTTCCCGAATTGTAACAATTGTGAAAGAGAAAGATACTAGAGTAAAGCGACTTGCTGAATTACGTAAACACCTTCAAAGACAACACTGCCCCGAAGAACTCAACAAACAAGGAATCCAGCGAGCTATTAAAAGCAAAATGACCCATTCAACCCATAAGTCGTGAATAAAATGCCCCACTCTCAAACGTAATCCCATTTGTGACCACCTACAACCCACAAAACACCAATGTATTTCCAGTGGTACGGACGTGTGACCAATTACTCGGGAAAAGTGACAGGATGGACAAAGTGCTACAGAAGAGAAAAGTAATTAACAGCAACAGACAGCGCAAACACCTTAGGAGAATATTATCTTCTTCGAGCTTCGATTTTTTTGAACATGAAGCTTGTGTGGAAAAGTGTGGCACAAGTCGATGCAAAACATGTCAAAATAGCATTGAAGGCGAATCAGTTTTATTCAAAACGGTAAAACATTTAAGTAAAACAGAACATGACACGTAAATCAAAGAACTTGATTTATTCAATAATATGGTTAAATGTAAATAATAATATATTGGTCAAACAAAAAGGAATTGCGTACCAGAATGACAACTCACAGACAGCAGACTAGAACTGAAGAATTAAGAGTCCTAAACGTTAATAAACATTTACACACCTGTGTTGGTGGACAATTTAAAGTTGTCCCCATGTATAAGATGTTTTCCGACAGTGATGCCCTGCGGGAACAGAAATAACTTTATTTTATACGGACACTTCAACCGGATCTTAATAGTGCCGTAAACTAACTAAGGTTCATACTGTGTTACAATGTAATTAATCTGTGTATGACATTTAAACAAATATCAATAATTCAATTATGCCCCAAATTATTAAAATGAATAGTAACATATCATTCTGCCGCCAACCTGACTTGCTTTTTAATTTAGTCTTTTGGCTGTTACTTGTGATATGCAGGCTTCATAACTGTTGCTCCTAACTAAATCCCATTTTGTTTATTTCGCTCTTCGGGGCATAGTATTTTGTTAGATACTGGGACCATACGCCGCTGAACATGGGGGAGGAAAATCTCTATGTCCACCGCCATATGCATGCCATTTTCGGGATGGTTAACATTATGTACTATTGATTTTATGAATATTGAGTTCTGCTCAACCCGGGGCTAGAGGGCGTGAGCGGTAGCTAGCATATTTCACTACCGTTCATGAACCGTCTCAATCAAACCGAGACTGCAAAATTGTGTATGTGTCGTGTTGAGCCGTTTCCAAAGGTACATTAATTCTCGATTCGGTGGTTCCACTACACCGGCCGATAAAAGGCTCTGGGTATTGTTTAACCACCCATAGGATATGTTGTCTGCCATTTAATTTAGTCTTTTTGTTGTTACTTGTGATATGCAGGCTTCATAACCGCTGCTCCCAACTAAGTTCAATTTTGTTTATTTCGCTCTTCCGGGCATAGTATTTTGTTAGATACTGGGACCATATGCCGCTGGACATGGGGGAGGAAAAGCTCTATGTCCACCGACATATGCATGCCATCTTCAGGATGGTTAAAAGTATGTACTATTGATTTTATGAATATTGAGTTCTGCTCAACCCGGGGCTAGAGGGCGTGAGCGGTAGCTAGCATATTTCACTACCGTTCATGAATAGTCTCAGTCAAACAGAGACTGCAATATTTTGTATGTGTCGTGTTCTGCCGTTTACAAAGGTCCATTATCATACTCTTTTATATAGCACAGTGGCGTTGCTTGTGCAGTGTGGCGGCAGTAAAACGTCTCCCCGCGCTTGCAATCAGGACTGTTATTCATTCGATCTTTCGAGATGGCTGAACCCGGTACTAATATTTAGTTATCGGTGGTACATTTTCAATTGCTTTTGTTTTCTTACTTAATTTTCGATTCGGTGGTTCCACTACTCCGGCCGATATCGGTGGGATGCGTTACGTAAATTTAGGTCATTGTTGATTCAGTGTCAAATCCCAGACATGGATGAAGGGTTCTTGAGGGATATGGATAGGATATGTTGTCTGCTTTTTAATTTAGTCTTTTGGCTGTTACTTGTGATACGCAGGTTTCATAACGGTTGCTCCGAACTAAATTCCTTCTTGTTTATTTCGCTCTTCAGGGCCGCTGGATATAGAGGATGAAATAAAGATACAAATATTGCTACATCGTCCGCCATATGCTTGCCGTCTTCGGGATGGTTAAATTTCTGTACTGTTGATGTTTATGAATATTGAGTTCTGCTCAACCCGGGGCTAGAGGGCGTGAGCGGTAGCTAGCATATTTCACTACCGAGACCGCAATATTTTGTATGTGTCGTGTTCGGCCCTTTCCAAAGATCCATTATCACACTTTTGCAAAATATTTCCCGCGGTAACTTAGTAACGTCATGAATTTAAAGTTGTATATGCACGTTACGTTAACGTCATCAGTTTTTGTTGTTATTTAAGGAATGTTTTGCATTTTTTGCGAGGTTATCGAAGTAAAACACGTCATTGATGGGTCACAAATTGTATAAAATCGCGTAGAAACGGTTTTAGAAATATTTTTATAAATCCTTATAATTACAAAGTTATATCAATGCTAATCTTTGCTGACCGTCCATTTTATTTCAAATGCCCCCGTAATCTCTATATCAAATTAATTTCATTTGCACCGATCAGCCAAATCACACATTTTTCAAATTTAAAATCTACTCCGCCCAAAGGTATAGGCCTAGATCTTTACGTTTCCTAAAACTACTATGTTTCTAGTGGCGTAGCTGCTTTTAGGCACTGTAGACCCCGGCCGAAAACCTTTACTTTTACTTTTCCCTGATACGTTCTATTTATCCCAAACAAATTCTCCCCAAACTCGTCAGAGTGCACCATTTTACCATCAGAAAAAAAGGTTTAAAATGTCGGTTGTTCTTATTGATTCAGCTTTTAAAAATAACATGACATACACATAATCATCAATAGCGTTACGATTGCAATATTAAGCTAAAGTGTTTACCTTTACTGAGTATATTAATTAAGAAATAATAAATACGTACCTTTATTTTATCGGTGAATAAAATACAGTTAAGAGTTCGGATGCGTAGTAATTAAATCACGAGTGCGTTAGCACGAGTGATTTGCACGAGTGATTTAATTACTCGCATCCGAACGAATATTATCGGTGAATTGTATTCACCGAATAAAATACAGGTACGTATTTCACTGGGTTGAAATGATTTTACATGATGATTGGTTCCTATGTACATCACGTATCAGATTCCTATGACTGTTGTTTTTATTTACAGGATTTTGTACTTTCACTGACACGCATATCAACATTACACACACAGTTTTCTGACATCTAAGTTTAGGTAAGTGAGTGCATGAATTATTGTCCAATTAATTTCTTTTGTTATTTTCTAACCATGCGCTTGTTAGACTGTCTATAAAGCGGCATTAATTGGTCAAAACAGGGAAATTGTCTTTTACTGTACTTTTTATATGTTTTAGCCGAATTTACCCTATTCCGAGAAACATGAACAGTGGTGTTACACTGTTAATTATATTTTCAAGCGGTAAGAAATGTTTCAGAAGAGATTTATTATTTAAATAATTTGCCGAAATGGTAAAACATCATTGCATTGAATAATCTGGATGCATATCAGATTCTGCATGCAGAAAAGTTTTATGTTACAGATTCTTCTGTACAATATTCTTGTTTCTAACATACGTTGTTATTGATTAATTTCATGAGCCTGATCTACTATAACGTTCATTTCGTACATCTGTGTATTGATACTACTGATTGCCACACAATACTTCGATTTCTGCCATGGTTCAGTGGCCATTTTTATAAGTCTGTCTAGTGTTATTTGACAACGGACACTTGCATATCTCAATTCCTTTATACGTTCTGTTGTAATGGACATTGCATCGAGTATTTGATTCTTCAGATACGTTCGACTTTCGTGTGATAAATCAGAAATACTTTCAACATCTCGTTCAATCCATTTGTTGATCTCAATCGACGAGTTTTGTATAGTTTGGATCTCTACTTCTAACCTTTTCTCCTTCTGAGAAAGTGTTGGTTGCGCTTTCCGAAACCTGCTGTATTGTTTTGCCATCAAGACATATATGGTAAGCTTTCTGGTTTGCCCACAATGCCACAACAGCGTCAATATTAGATTCAATAACACCAGGTTTAGCACACTTTAATTCATACGTCTTCTTCTGTGCGCTTAATGTTTTCGGATCGGGACATACGAATTTCACAAAAGACACGTCAGCTTTACTTTTCACAACAATCATCTCATTTTCTCCATGTACTGTCATTGTTTTATACCTCCCCATAAACCTGATAAATTTAGAGCGAAATAAGGATTGCCCGACGGCCCAGAACTATTTCACGTCTTGAGAATATCGCATTAAACCGACAGTTTAAAATTGGATTACATCGAAAAACAGTTGCGCTGCAATATGATCGACACTGAAATCACCATTATCTACTATGTCAAACAATGCTATCTACTCTGTGAGTCGACCATGCTCCGATAAATGCGAATTTTACAGATGGAAGTAAATCACGTAGGCATGAGACTGTTCTTTGTATGGCATCCGCATCCGCCAAAATGTCTTCCTCTCCAATTTCTTCAGTTACGACCGGGATATCCTCACTAAGTTCAGTAAAACCTTCAGTTTTCACCAATACTTCACTACATGGATCACCTGGAGTTTCGTTGAGTTCTTGATTTGACAAATGCGTTTTCGTATCACAAGTTTGGATTTCAGTAATTAGCTGTTTATGAACTGATTTAGTGGGGTTGTTAATTTTACACATTTTTCTAAGCGGGCTGTCTGTTGTTGGTTTTGTTGGTATCTGTTATTTACCAGTTATATCGTCTAAGGATAAGTGACGTGGATCACATTTAATGTCTTTGCCTAACAGCTGAAAAGCCCGTCTCTTAAATTTGGTTCCTATTGATGTCTGACATTTAAGTATGACAGATATTGTCATTCTGATGTTATAGAACAAAATGCTGGACAGCTTCGTGGCTGCTTTAAACCATAATGCGCAATATGCGCACTGTGTAGTCAACATTTTCACCTGAAACAGGGAGTATACGTGTTTAGAATTTGACACATTTCTGTACCCGAGAATCTGATGCAAATAAACTGACAGTTCATCGGAATCTGTAACACCTTCCCTCGAACACCGTAACATGTCGATATAAAAAATCGATGATTAACGCCAGATGGTTCTTTATGATATGTGCTCATATTTAGAGTCTTTTTTCCGCAAATTTCAAATATTGGATAATTCAGGCATATATTGGTTAAATACTGAATGTTGATTTTGTCTTTGACAATAAATGAATAAACGGCAACTTACAATAAATTTCAGAATGAGTTCAAACTATCGTTATCACCCAAACATCATTTTAACAACAATTAGACTCACCACATGGAGAAAATTCACAACGATGTGTACAAAAACAACACAAGGTACTGCAGAATCTGATACCTACTATACATGGGACCCAAACATCGTGTAACGTCGTTTCGACCCAGTGCATTTATTTTTTCGATTCTAACACGACAATAAACCCATTGTTTACGCGATTGTGTGGGCACTATTTTATCTCGTAGGTCAAGGTAATCAGGCTGCTATTTTTACAGGCCGTTCAATTGGGAGCCCCCGTATGTAATGTTTTGCCCGGTACAGTATGTTTAAATACACTACTAGTCAAATGACAAACAATTTTCATTGCTTACGACATATATCTTGCGCTGTATGATGTCAAACGTTCTGAGCTTGTTCAAGATGCTCATTAATGTTATTAATGATGATGGTTTTATATCGTGAGGGGTGTGGGTGAGGGGTGGGTGCAAGGTTTGGGAGCATGGCAAGTTTGCTGTAATTAAAATGTACTGTTGAGTTTGTATTCGTGACGTATATTTACCAAAATGGTTATTTACTTTCGTTCTGTGGCGTTAACGGTTTAAAAGGTAACGTCATGTAACGTGGCGCTTATATTCGATGACAAATACGCGGGGAATTAATGTAACAGCCGTATTTTACCGTAAAATAACATACAGTGTCTCTCTTCTGTGTGTATATGAAAGACTGCACAGGTCGTGTTAGAATCTGTATTATGCTAGTGAGTCCACAAATGTTTAAATCCACTGTTTATTTACTTTCGTTCTTGGAGGTTAACGGTTTAAAATAGTGACGTCATGTAACGTTTTGCAAAATGTTATTATCGTAACCCTGATCTTCTTTCCAAATATAAAAGTAATTTAAGGACTCTTCTACGACAAGGACTATCACAACCTGACTTCTATGGTGATGTGATTTATAAACTTCGTAAGATTCTAGGTCATGATCACTTTCATACTATCTTTGTTAAACTTGTTAAAAAGTTTATCAAAAGAGGTTATGACCCTATCATTTTGCAACGTACTGCATGCTTGGTGGTGGACCCTTTTACAGTTCGCCACTATGCTTTCCTCTTTAATTGTACGATGACCGGACAGGCTGTGGACCCTATGATGACGACTACCTAAAGCCCATTGGGACGGTGGCGTTTGATGTTTGTCCATGATCTTTCTTGTCGTGCCCTTAATGGTTTATTCTCTTACTGCTCTGGCTTCTGCAAAGTCATTGAGTACCTTCATTGTGGCTTTATAGGCTATTGTTTTTTTGTATTATATTTACACGAGCATATTTGTGTTTTACTTATATTGCCTATTGATGCTGCCTTGTTGGTTAGATATTAGATCATGGCGGGGATTTCTTTATTTACACTGTCCTGTTTTAATGGGATGACAGTAGGGTAAGCGTGAGGTTTGGTGCAACCTAGAACCGGTTTAAACCCCCCAGTGGCCTACTTTGCCACTGACCGTTCCAAGGCGGTAGCCCTATTGTCAACTCTTTTTGTGTTTGTGATGTCGTTTGCATTTATTATTGCTTTTGCCCTCTTGTTTGTCTGTTTGCGTGTTTGTTTCTGTGTTTTGTGGTTTACTGCCCTCCTTGAATGCTACTTTTCCTGTCCGATCTTTTTATATTTCTTTTCGTTGCGTCATCGTGACTAGGAATGAACAGAGATAAGACACTCAGGCGCGTAGCCAGGTGGAAGCTCGGAAGTCGATCCGTTCAACATTTTAGTTCCTGATATAGTGTTTGGAAGCCCGAGCATACCCCGGACACCTTTCGCCGCAGAAATCAAATGTTGGGCTTTTATTTTCGTCTGCGCCTGCACAACTGAACTATTTTATTTTGACCTGTTATAGAGAAATAACAGGACACTTTTAAGAATGACTAACCAACCATAATGCAGTAAATAATGTGTATTGTACGCAGTTTGTAATTATTGTAAAATGGATGCCTGACGATTGGTGAATATAAACACCATGAAAGCGCTTTTATCAAATAACATGGCTTCTGGGAGTGTATTAAGACCATGACTTATTTCTCAGATGCAAATGAGGACCAACTCACTGTGTTTGTGTAAATACAAAAACATTTAGCCCCAGTTGTGTTTGCATGGTATATCATACGATACATTCAGACACCTTAACTATTTATCATTATTTGGAATTTTACTTTATAAAATGCATGTTAGTAACGTTAAATTTGGTTTAAGGTGTCGCATTATTTGCCAGGGGAACGCGTTATCGCCAGTTATATCATCTAAGGACATATCCGACGTCATGAAAACAACAAAACGACGTCATGTTTTCTCTTACAAATTGCCGCCGTATTTAAGGAAAATTTACAACATTAAAGTGAAACTATCACGTCGTAGGTGTGTTATGTGATAAATAGAATCTTACATTCGTGACTGTGTATTATTCGTTGTAATAAACTCGTTAGATAAAGATAGGATACTCGGCACAGCCTCGTATCCTATCATTTCATCCAACTCGTTTATTAAAAGCAATAATACACAGTCACGAACGTAAGATCCTCTATGTAGAAAATATATTTCTTCAATTTTATTATATACAACAGCACAAGGATTTTATTGTCATTGTGTGTGTATATATATTAAACACATTTGCATCTATCAGTACATTACCACTCAGTAATGAGTTACAAGAGACAGAACACTATAAATGTATATACTCTAACAACACGACACTGAACAACCGCTGTTGTTATGAGTTTAAGACCAAAATAAAAACTAAGGAAAATACATTTAAAAAAAACCGTTAAGTCATCAATGCGCTAGTATGCCCTTTGTTTAACCAGTCAAGATAGACCATTCTTAATTGTTCGTGAATTGCTAAAAATACTTTATTTAAAGTATACCAGTTAACAAAATCGGTGTGCTGCCAGTGATCAGCTGTCTTCCAATTACAACAGAGTTTCTGTTCTGTGTCAGATACATATGCATAGGTAAAGACAACATGTTCCTCCAACTTAACCCAATTCCCTTGATAGTTCTGACAGTTAAATTATACGTTATACTATGAATTAATTGTCCCTTTGCTACGAATGATTTTCTACACGTACCGCCTGAAAGTTTTGTATTTTTAACAGTTATATCATTAAGGAATAAAGAAAACATTAAGAAACTGTTGAAGCTGTTTAATATGCTAATACCTAATTCCATTTAGTGCTCTACAAATGCAACAATATTGTTTCCACACTGATAACAATGATAATACAATAATATCTGTATTGTCGAGGGTAACATAATTATCTGCTATATACGCATCCTCAAACACCATGTCATACATCGAATACAATATGTGCAAAATGTCATGCTATATTTAAAAAATCACAGATAGTGATTACATAATTAAAACAATAGTTACTCAAAGGCACTGTAGTGCGCAGTTACAAACTGTTGGACTGAATACAAATCCACGTCAGGATAGTTTGAATTACTATAACCAGGTGCATATCCGGTACTAATTTGCTTAATTAGGGCAATCAAATATATTTTTGGATTCAGTTTATCTGCATATTCACAGTTATATTGATCAGTTTATCTGCATATTCACAGTTATGTTGATCAGTTTATCTGCATATTCACAGTTATGTTGATCAGTTTATCTGCATATTCACAGTTATATTGATCGGTTTATCTGCATATTCACAGTTATATTGATCAGTTTATCTGCATATTCACAGTTATGTTGATCAGTTTATCTGAATATTCACAGTTATATTGATCAGTTTATCTGCATATTCACAGTAATATTGATCAGTTTATCTGCATATTCACAGTTATGTTGATCAGTTTATCTGCATATTCACAGTTATGTTGATCAGTTTATCTGCATATTCACAGTTATATTGATCAGTTTATCTGCATATTCACAGTTATATTGATCAGTTTATCTGCATATTCACAGTTATGTTGATCAGTTTATCTGCATATTCACAGTTATGTTGATCAGTTTATCTGCATATTCACAGTTATATTGATCAGTTTATCTGCATATTCACAGTTATAGTGATCAGTTTATCTGCATATTCTGTTTATCTGCATATTCACAGTTATATTGATCAGTTTATCTGCATATTCACAGTTATATTGATCAGTTTATCTGCATATTCAGTTTATCTGCATATTCACAGTTATATTGATCAGTTTATCTGCATATTCAGTTTATCTGCATATTCACAGTTACATTGATCAGTTTATCTGCATATTCAGTTTATCTGCATATTCACAGTTATATTGATCAGTTTATCTGCATATTCAGTTTATCTGCATATTCACAGTTATATTGATCAGTTTATCTGCATATTCACAGTTATATTGATCAGTTTATCTGCATATTCACAGTTATATTGATAAGTTTATCTGCATATTCAGTTTATCTGCATATTCACAGTTATATTGATCAGTTTATCTGCATATTCTGTTATATTGGTCAGACAACAATTTAAGATTATTCGGACGTGTCAAAAACGACAGATTATAGAAGCGGAGAGTATCAAATGGTGATTAGGATTTTTTTTTTTATTTATGAGATTGAAAACTACTTTTACAGTTAATGGATTGACAGATGAGGCAGATATATATATAGAAGTGGGAAGAACAGCGAACATTTTTTCTTCATTTTATGCGGTCATATTATTTTAAGAGCTAAATTAAATTTAAATTAAACAGTTTACATGTTTATTAAATGGGAACTAGTATGCATCCGTTATAAAAACTGAAGCCATATTTGTTAAGCAAAGGTAATGTATCTCCTGACAAGAGCAGTATTGTATTCTTTGGGCTTGTCTTTTTCAGTAAGTAAACTGATAACAAAATAGCACAACTGAACTGAATTGGGTTTTACGGCGCACCAACACATGAAAGGGTATATGGCGCCTAACAGGAATGAACATGCCAGACTCATCCTCCATTTACATCAAGATAAAATATGGAAAATCGGCCTAGAACCTTCTAACCTGCAGAACTGCAGAGTTGCTGCAAATAAACACTGCATTTACGATGAAGCCATGTTTCCAAGTTTGCATACGCGGTGTCATGATGGAGACCTTGAATGAGCATGATAAAAAAATGACAAAATAAACATGAAAGGGGGTCCTACTCCTCTAGCGGGATTTCCGTGATTGTATTCTACCCCGGCAACCACACGTGGACAAGATGGCACAAATTATCTCTAAGGGAAAATCCTATTGATGTGTGTACGCTTATACATCTTTACTCTACAATCATGTCAAAATGATGTTTAAAGCTGTTTATGTGTATATCATTAAACAATTCGTGGTCGGAATTGAAACGGCAGGGTTAGGTTAATATTTTTGGAATTCTAAATGGACACAGATCCAACACGTGAATTCACATTAAATACATTCTAAGATTTTAAACTAGCCATTGGGTAAAGCGATAGTGACAAATATCGAGGTCACACCATGGATTAAGATTGAATGCATTGTGTTTTACGTCATTTGTAGCACATTTTAGCCCATATCTTAGGGTCGAATGTTTAGTGGTAGAGGCAGATCACCCCTTTTTTCCTGTATAAAACCAGAACTGCATACCTCCCGTCATCCGAGAGGATCGACACTTTCTCACCTATAAAAAGAAATATAAAAAGATCGGACAGGGAAAGTAGCATTCAAGGATGACAGTCAACCACAAAACACAGAAACAAACACGCAAACAGACAAACAAGAAGGCAAAAGCAATAATAAATACAAACGACATCACAAACACAAAAGGGTTGACAATAGGGCTACCGTCTTGGAACGGTCAGTGGCAAAGTAGGCCACTGGGGGTTTAAACCGGTTATAGGGTGCACCAAACCTCACACTTACCCTACTGTCATCCCATTAAAACAGGACAGTGTAAATAAAGAAATCCCCGCCATGATCTAATCTCTAACCAACAAGGCAGCATCAATAGGCAATATAAGTAAAACACAAATATGCTCGTGTAAATATAATACAAAAAAACAATAGCCTAGAAAGTCACAATGAAGGCAAGTTGGGTTCCCAGTGGAATTCAAACCTGCAGTGGTGAGAGGAAAAACGGTTTACAACGTCGTTAACCTCTCGACCAAGAATTCGCTCTATGACGTAATTCAATAAGCGGATCTTTCGGTTACAAAACCTAGTTTGAATTGGTGTGTGAAAACAATAAAATGGCAGCAAAACATATAAATTGTAAATAAAAAACAACAGTTCACGTATATAGTATTAAAATGTGATAATTGAGTTACGCAAACAAACTGTATAATTAAAGCAAACAAGAACGTTAGAACAAACAGTGAAATAATTGCAACACAATATTTACACATCTTCATGAAAAATTGCTTTTAAGCACAACATCGAAAATGGTAGGTGCAAAACAATGGGATGTATACCATTTTAAACAGCAATATTTTATTCATAGTCATGTTAAGTGTTAATATCCGATTGGAAATAATAACTTAAAACTACATACGCTATACTTAAACTGATACTAACTCATAAATATGAAAAAAATCATGGATGAAGTAGTTTTAATTCGACGGACGTCCAAAAAGTCGTTATATAAGCTAGAAATCGATGTGAAAGTATCACATTTTGAAAAAAAAGTTGCCCGGAACGGGATTTGAACCAGGGACCTCGCAGTTTTATATTTAACATGGCGGATTTCCCACTAACACCACGGACACCACGGACTCTTGTTGATATGTTGTAGCACGCGAATTTATTTACATATGTGAGATGATGAAGTATATACTGATCGATGTTTAGGGTCATTCAAATATGTTCTTTTGCACCCTATTTTTTTTGTAAATCATATTGCTACCTGTCTACGGATACGATGTTAACTGTTCGGTGTCTATATAGTCAATGATGTCCTGCGTTAGATTTGATCGCTTAAATATCCGATTTCGCCAAGAGCTGGTGAACATGAAATTACAAATAAAGACACGCCTACAAAGAAATAATACGATTTAAATACCGGGTATGTAGCTTTACGATTATTCTGCAATCATTCCAGTGGTAGAGATTTGGACTCGAGATCGAAAAGGTCGTGGGTTCGATCCTCGCCTTGGTCATGTTATTCATTCTTAAAGCTGTACAGTCCCTATTTTAACTGGTAATAACTCATGAATATGAATGAGTCACGTGTGAAGTAGTTTCAAATCGACGAACACCCCAAAAGTCGGTATATAATGAGAAATCGATACGTAAAATTTCACATTTTTATTTCGCCTCCGTACAGGTAACATCGATAAATATACGGCTCCAGAATATATGTGATAAAAAATAGTTGCCCGGAACGGGATTTGAACCACAGCCTTGCACTTGTAAGATTTGAAAGATGTTCGCTGAACCTCTAGACCACTGCTACTTCTTGGTATTTTGTAGCATTTTTAACACTAAATAGGCATTACGTAATAACCAGAGCGCGCACACAAACTCATCAAGCGCTAAATAACAAGTCGAGATATGGTTGATTTGAGGCGAAGTATTAGTTTCATATTGATAAGATACAGCATTTCACCAGGATATGATAATTTACACGTGCGACAATATGGACAGCATATTTATTGATCCATCAAATATGTTAAGTTATTTTGCCTCCTGATATATGGTAGTTAGTATACTATTTTCTCAAGTAGCGTCGTAGGTCAGTGGATAGAGCACAGGACTTGAAATCAGAAGGTCGTATGTTCGAGCCCCGAAAAAGCTAACTTTTTTTTTGTGAAAATTACTGTTACCTGTGTATAGGTACGATGTGCAATGGTCGATGTATATACAGTAAATGATTTCCTTCGCTATATTTGCTCGCTTAAATACCTGATTTCGACATGAGCTGGTGAACATGAAGTTACAAATAAAGACACGCCTACAAAGAAGAAATCGATTGATATAGGGACTCTGTAGCTTTAAGCAAGATAATTAATCTACAATGCTTAGTAATGGTTCTACCCAGGAAGCCATCGATAGTGATTAAAAGTTGCAAGAAGTTGTTCCACAATCGATGTAAACGACATAAGATTAAACTAAGTATAAATATAGTTAACCACCGGTTTAAACATTTATATAATAGATCACACACTACATGTAACAACTTACACACTCACATTTCAATTAGAAAAAATACAAACAAAGCATATAAGTACAATAACTGATGATACAATGTAATACGAAGTAATAGATAGAGTATGATTTCACTGAGTTGGTTAATTTAAACATCGAGGTGTTTAAATTACGTCCATCTCAATGTTTAAATTAACCAACGAGATGAAACCATTCTCTATTTGCTTTTTGTAGCATGTCCATTTCACCTCCCTGCCCTACTCTAACTTCCAATAACTGGTAGTTGTAGTACACCATTTATTCTGACAGGTGTTACTTTATTTAAACGATTTACACCTGTGCTATTGCAAAGAGAATTTTCAGTGACCATGCTACAACACTCAAATGGAGAACACGTTACTAAGTGAAATGTTCAGTTGTTATGTCATAATGCACGACCAGTTTTATTTCCCATTGACGAAATTGTATTTGAAGGGTCCTTGTTGATCGACATTTATTGGAATATGTATTCTACTGCTAATACCAGTAATCTGCTATCTGAAAAAAGAAGAAAGAATAAATATTAGTTTGTTTATTAAGTCGTAGTTTTAAAATCTTTAATTCCATGTTTACTACAAGGCTTATACAGGTAACAAATGTAATACTTTTACTGTAAGTTATAAAAACAAATGTAATACTTTTACTGTAAGTTATAAAAACAAATGTAATACTTTTACTGTAAGTTATAAAAACAAATGTAATACTTTTACTGTAAGTTATAAAAACAAATGTAATACTTTTACTGTAAGTTATAAAAACAAATGTAATACTTTTACTGTAAGTTATAAAAACAAATGTAATACTTTTACTGTAAGTTATAAAAACAAATGTAATACTTTTACTGTAAGTTATAAAAACAAATGTAATACTTTTACTGTAAGTTATAAAAACACATGGAACATTCCGTTTATCCAACTAAGACATACATATAGAGTTTGATTAAAGATGAATGGCCACGCTTTTTGTAGTATTATCAATTAACACGGAGAAACATATATTTAAAACCGCTACTAATGAATACTGATAAAGGTGATCCTTTGAGAGCAACAAACACAATTAAGAGAATAAAGTAGCAGACTCGGTTTTATTAACTAAGTTGTATGTTAATATAAGTATTATTTGCATGACGTAGATACTACTTGTACGACTGCATGACCGCACGGGGAAATGAGATAAATCTGAATTGTATAGCTGCACAACTATTGCCAGATAATTGATAAATACATTTACCTGTGGATTAATTTATATGTACCTGTTCAAAGTTTTCTACGTCATCAAATAAAATCTTATTCTCACTTTTCACAGATATTGCAATGTGTCAATTGTAAATAGCTATTGTTGGGTATTGATTTCGATATAAATAAACATAAATATGTTCATGAAACAAAACATGGCCGGAGAACTTTAAATACACCGAGTAACCGATTGAAATGGGACATAACGTCCGAATGACTGGTTTCGCAAGGACATGATGCTAACCATGGAATATCCTTTTTCCATAATACAAATCTCAGCGACTTGTTTCTTGTTCTAAAGATGAATTTTAGTGGATATAGAAAGTTCATTTTAAACACAACAGTACACTATCTAAATGTGAGATCACCGAACGCTCAAAGGCCAACGGCGCAAAGGTAAGTGACCACCGTCAGTCCGTCGATCCATCATCAGAAACCGCTAGGATATTAATAATGGACCCCTAGACCAATGGCAGTAACGTCAACACCCACAACCAAAATGGTCGCAGCTTCTAAAACTATCTCAAATATTTTATTCTTGAGAACCGTTAAACACATTTGAGCAGTTTTATTTAGAAATGATCACTGTTTACACTAGATCATCATGTTTCGCCGGTGATTACAAACGGCCACCCGAACTATCAAATTGTGTTTAATATAATAACCTCAACGCGATATCCAACGCGATGGCCGCTCATACAAAAATTCCCAAAATTGACGAAAAAAACATCTGAAAAAAACTCGAACCTTTACATACACTAAATATATATTTGTTTGTTCGAAAATGATTGTTATACATTATCAAAACTGTATCATGATCTCCAGAGTTAAAATGGATCTGTCTCGGGGGTCCAACATATATATAGAGAGATATTAGGAAAAACTGGACAACAATGAAACTGTAAAACAAAGTCGTCTTCTCAAAAATCATTTTTAAAATTACTTATATTGATACTTAGTTATTATACATAATCAATGAAATCTTAACCGTCATGTTTATTCAAATGAAATTCATTGGAGGGGGAGGTGGGGTGGTGGGGGGGGGGGGGTGGTGAAACCACCACGTCGTGGTGGTCTCACTCTTGTAATAATATATCTCAAGAGCCATAGTATACCGTTCATTTGTCATTATTTACAGAACTATCGTTATATCCTAGACTATCATTCTGTTTAAATGAGCTCCCCGGGTTAAAAATGCTCGCGCACAGGGGAATAATTATCTGAATAATGAGATTCCTATGGAAAACGCATGACATTCTCAAGAAACACATACAATATATTTAATCGTAAGGCCATAATGGCTTATGTTGACATTTTAAATATTGTGTTCTGCTCAAACCGGTGTTAGAGGGCGTGAACGGTATGCATTCTTCTCTACCTTCCATGAACAATCAATCAAACCGAAACGGCAATATCTTTTGCATTTATCGTGTTCGGCCAATGTTTCCCAATTTCTCATTTCATACCCTTTTTATATATCACAGTATTGCTGCCTGTGCAGAGTGGCGGCCGTAAAATGTCTCGCCGATATTTGCAGATTGCTGAGCTCCGTATTTATATATAGATATCGCTGGTGCATTCTCAAATACTACCGTGTTCTTACTTTAATTTCCAATAGGTGGTTCTACTACTCCAGCCTTTAAAGGTTCTGAGTATTAATAAACATTAGTATATGCCGTCTGCTCTTTAATTTGGTCTGTTGACTGTTACATGTGATACACATGTTTCATGAACTCTGCTCCCACTCAATTCTGTTTCGTATATTCCGCCCATTGTTTTCTCCTTTAGGGGATATCTTTATTTTTAGAAACATGGACCAAACGCCGTTGGCCATGGAATGGTATGAAAACGCAGACAGAACACAGTGCAAAAATAAAGGGAACACAGCATGTGACACCACAATCATGAAAATGTTTAAAATAGGGCTACCATCTTGGAACGGTCTGTGGAAAACGCACCGCATGTCTTAAATCTTATCTTGTCATTGAGTACATGCAGTGTGGTTTTCTAGACTTACGTTATTATATTCATATATACAAGATCATCTATGTGTTATACTTATATTGCCTATTAATGCTGCATTATTATTTAGGCAATACAGCATGGCGGGGATTTCTTTTTTCACACTGTCATGTTTTATTTGTATGATATTTGGGTAAAGCCGAGGTTTGGTGCTCTCTATAACCTGTTTCATACCACCAATGGCATTTTTGCCACTGACTGTTCCAAGGCGGTAGCCCTATAGTCAATCCATTTGTGTTTGTGACGTCATATACCCTGCAATTAACATTGTAACTGTTGTTGGTTTTAACGCGTGATTTTGGTTGACTGTATTCTGTGAAAGGTGCAATTCCTATTCTATTCGAGTTTTATATACCTATTCGTTTTGTGTATTTACTGATGGAGTATTTTTTTCTTCTTCTTTCAACATGTAATATCGTTTAATGCATTTATAATTCGCCGTGTTTATGTTTAACAAACGACGCATAGCTAGTGTGGCATATTTTAAGAGACTGGAGCGATCTGCATTCATTAAGAGTATCAAATCAAATTAAATTGAAACCCATATATTGTGTTTCAGCACCACTTACCATGCACTAAGTAACAGTTCATGTTCCAATGTGTTTATCTATTATTTAAAAAGAAACAATATTTATCTGAACGTGTGACAAATCGGTGTGATGTTGTATATATCGTCAGTAATTCAAATTGGAACATTTAGGCTATAGATACGTAGGGCGCAATTTAGTAAATGTTCTTATTTGATATTGTAACTTGATGCCTTTTCAGCTTTTCAAAATTCATTATAACTAATTCCCGTAAACTCAAAACAGATTCACTAAAATGTGTTTGCTGATTAGTATTTCATAGATGCTAGCTATGTGACATTGTATGTCGTTTGCATTAAGTAATCTGAGATCTTTTTGGTTTTCTAAGTTGCATTCTTGTCAGATGTCCGCCATTTTTATTTAAATTTCTGTCACATGTCAAGGCACGGATCTTAAATTTATTGTCACAGAACAGACGAACTCTTGTTATCCTGATCATTTATACATTTCATATTAAAGCACAAGTTCCTTTCCTTTTCTGCACTATTTGAAATGATACTGTCAACGATAAAAATGGCTTACACCTCTATCATTGTCTGAATTTCTGTCGACTGGAATTAGTTTCAGACTGTTTGACGGGCTCCACTGGTACTGATGCATTGGTTAGTCTTATCATATGTAACTATGTTTTTGGTTAATTCTATATTTCATCTTACAAAGTTACATTTGCCTTATTAGCAGTGTTAAGCTTAATGGATATGCTCTCTGTTATTTTTTTCTGTAATTAAAACCTTCGCGAGTGTTGTTACAATATGAACCCGAAACCGAATATGACCTTTTATATGGGCTGGTAACCATATATCTCACAAATGGCATTCAGTACTTTTAAAATATGCCTAGATTTTAAAGACATCTAAAATTAAGCTCAGTTAAGTTAAAACTACAAAATAAATATAACACAAAGGGCTCAAAGAAATAAGTTTTATTTTACCACGCCATACTGTAGTAACTGTTACACCATTCATCAAAAGCGAAACTAACATCCTTTGCGTCTTCCTTCTCCTTACAAAATACTCGTACCAGTTGCTCCTGGTATATATCTGGCATCATATGAGATACCTGAAAAGTACCATATGCAGCATTCATGTCAATAAAAATGTAAACACTAAGAACACAGGAACGTATTACATTTATGTTATGATAATTATGCATTCCTAATCGATGGATAACATTGTGTCACTTTGATGTAACGACAGTATAAAAGTAGGTATAAAAGTCGAACATGAAATGTAGCATTCAAGGACCACAATCAACAGAGAATGTAGCATTCAAGGACCACACTCAACAGGAAATGTAGCATTCAAGGACCACAATCAACAGGAAATGTAGCATTTAAGGACCACAATCAACAGGAAATGTAGCATTTAAGGACCACAATCAACAGGAAATGTAGCATTTAAGGACCACAATCAACAGGAAATGTAGCATTCAAGGACCACAATCAACAGGAAAGGTAGCATTTAAGGACCACAATCAACAGGAAATGTAGCATTCAAGGACAACAATCAACAGGAAATGTAGCATTCAAGGACCACAATCAACAGGAAATGTAGCATTTAAGGACCACAATCAACAGGAAATGTAGCATTCAAGGACCACAATCAACAGGAAATGTATAATTCAAGGACCACAATCAACAGGAAATGTAGCATTTAAGGACCACAATCAACAGGAAATGTACGATTCAAGGACCACAATCAACATGAAATGTAGCAGTCAAGGACCACAATAAACAGGAAATGTAGCATTCAAGGACCACAATCAACGGGAAATGTAGCATTCAAGGACCACAATCAACGGGAAATGTAGCATTTAAGGACCACAATCAACAGGAAATGTAGCATTCAAGGACCACAATCAACGGGAAATGTAGCATTCAAGGACCACAATCAACAGGAAATGTAGCATTCAATGACCACAATCAACGGGAAATGTAGCATTCAAGGACCACAATCAACGGGAAATGTAGAATTCAAGGACCACAATCAACAGGAAATGTAGCATTTAATGACCACAATCAATGGGAAATGTAGCATTCAAGGACCACAATCAACGGGAAATGTAGCATTCAAGGACCACAATCAACGGGAAATGTAGCATTCAAGGCCCACAATCAACAGGAAATGTAGCTTTTAATGACCACAATCAACGGGAAATGTAGCATTCAAGGACCACAATCAACGGGAAATGTAGCATTTCAGGACCACAATCAACAGGAAATGTAGCATTCAAGGACCACAATCAACGGGAAATGTAGCATTCAAGGACCACAATCAACGGGAAATGTAGCATTCAATGACCACAATCAACGGGAAATGTAGCATTTAAGGACCACAATCAACAGGAAATGTAGCATTCAAGGACCACAATCAATAGGAAATGTAGCATTCAAGGACCACAATCAACAGGAAATGTAGCATTCAATGACCACAATCAACGGGAAATGTAGCATTCAAGGACCACAATCAACAGGAAATGTAGCATTCAAGGACCACAATCAACAGGAAATGTAGCATTCAAGGACCACAATCAACAGGAAATGTAGCATTCAATGACCACAATCAACGGGAAATGTAGCATTCAAGGACCACAATCAACAGGAAATGTAGCATTCAAGGACCACAATCAACAGGAAATGTAGCATTCAAGGACCACAATCAACAGGAAATGTAGCATTCAAGGACCAAATCCACAGGAAATGTAGCATTCAATGACCACAATCAACGGGAAATGTAGCATTCAAGGACCACAATCAACAGGAAATGTAGCATTGAAGGACCACAATCAACAGGAAATGTAGCATTTAAGGACCACAATCAACGGGAGAATGTAGCATTCAAGGACCACAATCAACAGTAATGTAGCATTCAATGACCACAATCAACGGGAAATGTAGCATTGAAGGACCACAATCACAGGAAATGTAGCATTCAATGACCACAATTCAACGGGAAATGTAGCATTCAAGGACCACAATCAACAGGAAATGTAGCATTCAAGGACCACAATCAACAGAAATGTAGCATTCAAGGACCACTATCAACAGGATGTGTAGCATTCAAGGACCACAATCAACAGGAAATGTAGCATTCAAGGACCACAATCAACCAAAACCACGCATGAAAACAAACAATAATTACAAGGATAAATACAAGGCAATATAAATGACGTCACAAACATAACACGGGTTGACAATAATGATCCCAATACAAAGATACAATGTAATAAAAAACAATTCGCGCTATACCCTTTAAAAAACGAGGCAATATTGGCTATTAATACGTGAGATTGCATATTGCTGTATTGATATATATCAGTTCTTTGACGATTAATGTAGGTTACTAGCTACGTGTACAACACAATCGGACTTAAAGTAAATCATATCACGATTTTCTTTACCGATAGTAAGAGTCGCACATGTACCAGCAAGAGGAATAAGCAGGATTGACTTTCTTGACCGTTCTAGCTTGATATAATATGAATGACTTAACATATCAATTCATATTTCTGTGAGTCTCAGCCATAAGAGTCTGAGGAGTCATAACATTCCTTGTTAACTACAACAATCTGCCCAGTCCTTAGTTTAGGCTCTCTATTGTTCTTCGGGAATGACCATAGATGTAAGTATATATACCAATAACGTGTTTAGTCCAGAGCTGCAAACACACGTATTTGCCAAAGCAAACTGTCAGACACATATGCCTCTTAAAGTTCCCAAGAACCATGGAGTAAATTCATTTCGTTACGTCATTTAATCTTTTTTCCGGAAGAGAGTTCATACACACGTAAAATGGAAACGAACTTTTCGGGGATTATTTTTATTTACAATGTCCTGTTGTTTAGAGACGATGGTAGGGTTAAGAATGAGGTTTGGTGCACCCGTGAACCGGTTTAACCTCGGTATTTCCTTTTGCCACTGACCGTTCCAAAGTGGTACCCCTGCTGTTAGCACTTATATGTTTGTGATGTGCTTTTAGCTCTACTGACCAAAGGCCATATTTACCTAGAATGTTAATATCAATGAAAGCTCGGACAAGTTCAACAAGGGGCACAAGATGGCCTATATCGCTCTACTGAGTCTATCGTTGGGGGTGGGGGTAAATTAGTTGTTGTGGCACTTATGACAAAACCTTTGCAAGTTCCCCAAGTTGTACCCATGTAGAGGGGTCCCTTTACACAGGAGGACAAATCCCATTTTATATATATTGTGCCTCGAGTCCCTAAATTGCCATAGCAAATTAGAATTAAATGCATTCACATCTGGACAAGATATGCATTTTCCTTTACCTGATTACCCTCTATCGAGCCCCAGTGGGTGGAGCCAAAAACGAAAATGAAACATATGTGCATCTGCACATCCTTAATTAAGAAATATACCACAAATGAACTTGAGTCTATATAGGAGGACAAGCCCCATTTTATAGATGTGTGACTCGAGTCCCTTAATGAGGAGCCCACGAGGATGGAGCAAAATATGAAAACTTATTGTGCATTTAGGAATCCTTAGCTAAGAAATACATCAAATATGAACTTGAAAATTCGAACGGTACAAAAGGAATAAACGTCACAAGCCCGAAACTTGTAAGTAGTAATTAATGGAAGTTCCCAAGTTGTACATGTACCCCTGTAGAGGGGCCCCTTAATGCTGGAGGACAAAACTAGTTTTGTCTATGTTGTACATCGTGTCCCTAAATGACCCTACACAATTATAATCAATTCATTCACATTTCGAAAAGATATGCATTTTTTCTGATTTTTGACAAAATTGTCCCCAAGACGGCCCCAGTGGCGGAGACAAAATCCGAGATCTTGCTGCACCACCTTGGGTCATAAATTAAAAAAAAAAAATTAGCCCTCAATGGGATCTGAACCCATAACCGCAGGTTCTCAATATAGCATATTGCATTGCATATGTAAGAAAATCAAGGGCCATAAGTCTAAGTGTTGCTGGTCCATCGGCTGGTTTTTGAACTTGTCCGAGCATTGATATTAACAATCAGGCGACATTTGGTAAAGATCAAATAATAAATTAAGGTGCTAGAGTGTACACAAGGCAAAAAATGGCATTTTTCAGCAGAGCAAGAGGCCACAACTCCGGTGCTACTGATCTGATCTGGCTGGTTTTCGAACTTGTCCACGCTTTTATTGATATTAACAATCTAGCATGGTTGGTAAAGATCAAAAAATGAATAAAGATGCTAGAGTGTTCACAAGGCTCAATATGGCACTTTTCAACAAATCAAGAGCCATTACTCCGGTGAAACTAATCCGATCTAACTGCTTTCCAAACTTGCCGGATCTTTCATTGATATTAACCATCTGTTCAAGTTTGGTAAAGATCAAATACTAAATAAAGTGCTAGTTGTTCACAATACAAAATAGTGCATTTTTCAGCAAATGAAAGGCCACAACTTCAATTAACTAATCCGATCTGTCTGGTTTTCGAACTTTTCTGAGCTTTCATTGATATAAAGACTCTGGCAAAGTTTGGTAAAGATCCAATTAATAATGAAGGTGCTAGAGTGTTTACAAGGCAAACGTTAACGACGACGCCGGACGACGACGGACGACGGACAACAGCTCTGCTGGCCGAACAATAGAGCTAAAAAACAGACACATCGGATTAGTAACAGCAGAGTTATGGCCCTTGATATTCTGAAAAAAAAACATAGTCTGCCTGTAAACACTCTAGCA
>JAWPHD010018885.1:0-37996 GCA_037043455.1 Cyrtodaria siliqua
CGTTGTTGTTATTATTAGACCAGACACGGTTGTACTTAAATTAATAGGTTACCACTTTGACCATTTTAGTTTGGAAAAACTATTCTTTGAGACTGGCAAAAAAAAGCGTTTAAATTTGACCAGATATATACATGGTAGTGTTGATAAAGGTTAATGTGAGCGGATCTTGTCGATGATTTACGAAGCGTCAGTTGGTATTGATAACACACACTTTTTTCTTGAGACATCAGTTCTAGCTACAACAGTTGCTGTGGATGAAATTGAAGTAGAAACCGAGGGTTTTAGGATATTTTGGGACACAAAGAGTCCAGGTGTAAAACCAGTCAGTTAGATCTGCCAGAAGAATCTGCTATGGGACAATGATGAAAAAAATATTCAAAGTACATGCTCAGGCGTCCAATGCATCGTTGCCTAATGCTGTTAATGTTGGTGAAAGGAGTCAAGAAGACTTCAGTGATTATTTTGATTAATAATATGTAACCGCAGGCAGCACTCTGAGACAGAACAGCACTAAATGTATGTCATTGACACACTATTTTCAGAATTTGGTGTACAATTCAAAATAGATTTAGGTCGTTAAAACATTCATTTCACAAATAAAAAAATGCTTCAGACATGTGGATGTTAGATAGGATGAGAACAGGATTATTTTTATAACCGTTGTATTTGTCTTAGTTTATATACATAATATATATAGTAACATAGTATTTTTAGCATACATTAACCCAAGAATACAAACGCGACAAGTCACAAATCATTAGTCATTAGTCATAAGTCACAAGTCACTAGTCACAAGTCATTAGTCTCAAATCATTACTCACAAGTCACTGGTCTTTAGTTACAAATCGCAAATTACAATAAATACGGATAAAGGTGATCAAAAAAGTCACAATTACTAGTCATTAGTCACAAGTCACTGGTCACAAGTCATTAGTCACAAATCATTAGTCATAGGTCACTAGTCATTAGTCACACATCACAAGTCACAAGTCATTAGTCACTAGTCATACACAAGTCATAAGTCACAAGTCATTAGTCACAAGCTTTAAGTTTTTCAATTCAATTCTTTTATTCAGCATAAACATAATACAATGTTCATCGCTTATTACAATGTGGCGATTACATTACATTCAGAAGAGCAACGTCGTGGACCCAGTGGAGGGTCTCGGGGTGGTCCCAAAGGGCGTCGTTAAGTATAATAAGTCAATTAATATTAATAATAGTTTGAATCTTGACATTAGTGGTATAGCAGAGACGCATTTGAAAGCTAACCAAAACATTGTAATTGAGGGTGCCTGCACCACAACAAACATCTCCAAACTTTTAACTTCTTGTCTTACTGCCGTTAAAGATCACGTTAAACTATATTGTGATAAAACTTATGAAAACTCTGGGATTAATTTATTTTGGTCTATAAAAAATTCAGGAGACGTTCTTGATAAAATTTTCAAGAAAGGTCAAGTTTCATCAATAAGCACTTATGACTTCTCTACACTATATACAACCTTACCATATCACCTTATTAAAGACAAGCTAATTTCTCTTATTCAAAAAACATTCGATAGAGAAAATACTACAGTTTTGGCATGTAATAATATAAAAGCGTTTTTTACTAACGGCAGTTTAGACAATTATACTATGTGGATTTGCTATGAAGTTTGTGAAGCACTCATCTTCCTATTAGGTAATATTTTCGTCAGGTATGGAACCACCGTTTATAGACAAATTATTGGTATCCCTATGGGTACGAACTGTGCACCACTTGTCGCAGATTTGTTCTTATTTTGCTATGAAAGGGATTTTATGTTGAGTCTTTCACCAGATACCCAGGCAGATGTTATTGAAGCCTTTAATGACACCTCTCGGTATGTGGATGACATATTGAACATTGACAACCCTTTCCTTCCAACTATGGTTAATTATATCTATCCTTAAGAACTTCAGCTTAACAAAGCTAATATATCTGATAATAACGCTTCTTTTCTTGATTTAGATCTCTCGATTGAAAATGGTAAAATAATTAGCAAAATCTATGACAAGAGAGATGATTTTAAAATTGACATTGTTAATTATCCCCACTTGGATGGGGATGTTCCCCGAGCAACTTTTTATGGGGTGTATGTGTCTCAACTTATTCGTTTTTCTAGAGCTTGTACTCGAGTTGAGGACTTTAATATTCGTAATCTTTATATAACTAAAAAATTACCCAATCAGGGTTACCGTTACCATAAACATCGTAAAACCTTTGCAAAATTGTATTATCGTAACCCTGATCTTCTTTCCAAATATGAAAGTAATTTAAGGACTCTTCTGCGACAAGGACTAACACAACCTGACTTCTATGGTGATGTGATTTATAAACTTCGTAAGATTCTAGGTCATGATCACTTTCATACTATATTTGTTAAACTTGTTAAAAAGTTTATCAAAAGAGGTTATGACCCTATCATTTTGCAACGTACTGCATGCTTGGTGGTGGACCCTTTTACAGTTCGCCACTATGCGTTCCTCTTTAATTGTACGATGACCGAACAGGCTGTGGACCCTATGATGACGCCTACCTAAAGCCTATTGGGACGGTGGCGTTTGATGTTTGTCCATGATCTTTCTTGTCGTGCCCTTAATGGTTTATTCTCTTACTGCTCTGGCTTCTGCAAAGTCATTGAGTACCTTCATTGTGGCTTTCTAGGCTATTGTTTTTTTGTATTATATTTACACGAGCATATTTGTGTTTTACTAATATTGCCTATTGATGCTGCCTTGTTGGTTAGAGATTAGATCTTGGCGGGGATTTCTTTATTTACACTGTCCTGTTTTAATGGGATGACATTAGGGTAAGTGTGAGATTTGGTGCACCCTAGAACCGGTTTAAACCCCCCAGTGGCCTACTTTGCCACTGACCGTTCCAAGGCGGTAGCCCTATTGTCAACCCTTTTGTGTTTGTGATGTTGTTTGCATTTATTATTGCTTTTGCCTTTGTGTTTGTCTGTTTGCATGTTTGTTTCTGTGTTTAGTGGTTGACTGTCCTCCTTTAATGCTACTTTCCCTGTCCGATCTTTTTATATTTCTTATCAGTGTATGGTAACAATCGTAAAGAATTACATATACGTGCTAGAAATGGTTCTGGAGGAGTCGGTTTCTTTGTTAAAAATGAATTAGCATCTTCCTGTAATATACAAATTTTAGACAGTTCGACTGAAGGTATACTATGGATGGATTAAAGGCACAAACATCATGATTATGTACTTTTACCGTGTGTTTGCTGTATTCCTCCTGAGAACTCGTCCCGCCATGTAGATGTGCCCACCTTTTATTGACAACCTTTTATATGATATATACAAGTATCAGAGTGAGGGATTAGTTGTGGTGATTTTAATGTCAGATGTGGCCAGAATGATGATTTTATTGTGGTTATAGACAATGTTTGTGGTAGAGATATTGTTGACTTAAAAACAAACACATATGGAGATATGTTACTGAGTTATTAATTAATACTAACATGTGTATGTTAAATGGAAGAAAATTCACAAGTAATGACTTTACATCTATATCATCTAAATGTTGTTCTGTAGTAGATTTTTGTTTAGTATGCCATGACCAGTTACCGTTATTTGATATTTTTTCAGTGATAAGAGCAGTCGATGTTATAAATCGTTCTGGTCATGTACGTGTACTCGCTCCATCAGGTATTCCAGACCATTCCGTTCTTATATGGAATATACTCTGGAATCAAAATAACGAACGTAGCTTAATTTCTACGGAGTCTAAAGATCACAGTTTTTCTAATGATTTTTTTAGTAGCGATGATATCTTATCTTGTGTCAATTGTCTTATTGCTGACCTGGAAGGCGGTCTGCGTACTCAATCAGATATTGATACAGTTTATCAGTCACAGTTTTGATAAATTTGACTTGAATTTTATTTCTAATGATTTTTGAGTAGCGATGATATCTTATCTTGTGTCAGTTGTGTTATTGCTGTCATGGGAGGCGGTCTGCGTACTCAGTCAGATATTGATACAGTTTATCAGGGCTGGTGTGATCTTGGTAGGAATGAAATGTACGATAAGTTGCCTTACAAGTCTATTAAGTTTAGTGTATATAACAAAAGAAGGCGGGTTGGAAAGCCGTGGTGGAGTTTTATGGAACAATGCGAGTGAAAGTGAAAAGCTTTGGTTAAGATGTAAGGATAAGTCCCTAAAGTCCAGACTTAAATCTGAATACTGTTCTTTTATAAAAACGGTTTGACCGTGAAGTTCAGAGATGTAAGCGTCTCTATTGGTACAAATTGCAAAGTGACATATTAAATGAAATGAATAGTGACCAAACTAGTTTTTGGAAAACTATAGGAAAGATAGGTGTTGGCCAAGTTAAGAAAAGTAGCATTCCAATGGAGGTACTTTTGGACGACGGCAGCGTGTCTAAAGATGTTAAGGATGTTTTGCTTAAATGGTAACCAGTTTATACACATCTTTTAAACAGAGATGTTGAACTTGAAAGTCATAGGCCAAACCATGATGTAAACAGTAATAACGAGTATGCTCATACTTAATACTTAAGTGCAATATGTATAATGAACATAGAGATACATTATTTAAAAAGGCTCTTACAGTCTCTGTTGATTTTTATAGTTCTAGTGATTTAGACAAGATGAAATTTTTATTTTCCAATAAGGAAATTATAAGACCATGTGCCAAAACCTGTTTTAATATTTTACAATATAGAAATTCTTTTTATATAAATAATACTGTTTTAACTGAGTGTATATTTAATTTCAATGTGACATGTATTTTCTGAACAGTTACTGCTAATCAGTTCATGTCTGGTCCAAGCTGATGTGATAGATGCTTTTTTTAGCTAGCTTTATTCATCATGCGTTTATAAGGTGGACTAAATTGTCCCTAGGTGCTTCTTTACAAAATGTATAGCCTGTCCATGCAGACACTTTCAATTTTAAACTAATACGTGTACCATGTTTATGATTCGCTTACGGGAGACTAACAATGAATGTTCAGCTTTTAGCATATTATATATAATGTTTGTATAGGCTATGATATATACATGTTGTAATAGTAATAAAACCTTCGTGATTGGTTCTTTTTGTTTATTGCTTCTGCTATTTGTGAGTCTTATGACACGGCTGGTGCAATTGTCTAGAACCAATCACTTAAGTGCAATTTGTCATATTATGTTATTGTTGTAAATGACATTTATTTTCCTATAGTCTCTTATAATTCTTTTAGAATGGCATAGTTAAAATCATATGTAATGTTTTATTGTATATAATACTGTACTATGACGAGACTTTAATAAACTATAAAACCTGTACAATACTATCATGGAGTAAAGCTACAAAAGAGCACTTACAACTACTATTTTAAACAAACAATTTCGAATAGTATATAGCATAACTGATACAGAGGGAAAAAATCATCTGAAAAAGAAAGAGAGAAAGAAAGAAAAAAAATATGTTTATAGTAAATGAATGATCGTGTTCTTGTTTAGCACAAATTTGGCCATCTAATTTTTACCTCGTTAAGACGATAGGGCCTTTGTTTTTCATTCGATCTTTATAAAACGTTAGCAGATAGTTAATATCAATGAAAGCTTGGACAAGTTCGAAAATCAGCCCGATCGGACCAGTAACAGCGGAGTTATGGACCCTGATTTAGTTAAAAATGCTATATTTAGCCTCGTTAAGACGGTAGGGCCTCATTTATTTTCATCCGATCTTCACGAAACTTTAGCAGATTGTTAATATCAATAAAATCTTGGACAAGTTCGAAAACCAGCCAGATCGGATCAGTAACAGCGGAGTTGTGGCCTTGATTTCGCTAAAAATGCTATATTTTACCTTGTTAAGACGATAGGGCCTTCAGTTTTCATCATTTTTCATCTGATCCTTACCAAACTTGACCAGATTGTTAATGTCAATACAGGGGCATAATGCCTTCATGACCAGCCCGACCATGGACGACCCAATATCAAATATCGCCATCTATAAAAGTTGGTAGATTCTAATCTACCTGCCTAAATAATTTAATTAGTGAATGCTGAACAGTTAATATGTACATACGTCCTAATATATTATATAGATATATAGTGTGTATTACTATGGAAAAATAGTTTTTGTATTATATAGTTGTTTTGTTGTAAACAAAATTATGGACGCCCCAATATAAAACTCTTCGTTACGCCCCTGCAATGAAAGCTCGGACAAGTTCGAAAACCAGCCAGATCTGAAAGTAACAGCGGAGTTATGGCCCTTGATTTAGTTAAAAATGCTCTATTTTGCCTCGTTAAGACGATAGGGCCTTTTTTATCTCTTTTTTGTAAAAATAAAGGTTTGTTTGAATTACTTTCTTTTTTCTTTTTTTTTTCTTTTTTTTAACGAAATTTGTCGCAACTTAGTAGTTGTGCCTATTGCGTTTTTTTCCGGTTCGTTGATTTTTGATGGAGTTCCGGCCCCTTGACATTTTTACTTTAAATGTCTTTTCGGCGCTACTCCTCCTAAACACCTTGTTGGATGAAATTTGGCAGGAAGCCTCAGTATGATGTCTAGTTGTGCAAATCGCGGTATATCAATGGAATCTTGGACTGGTTCGAAAACCAACTAGATATTGTTAGTAACGACAGAGTTATGGCCCTGATTTGTTGAAAACTGTATTTTCTTTTGTTAAATCTGTAACTACTTCATTTTTATCTGATCTGTACCGAATTTGTATAGAAGTTTAATATAAACCCCACCCATTTTGATGAAATCTCATTCATAGAAGAAAGTGGGACAAATTAAACAATACCCATGCCAGACTAGACACAGCAGACTTATTACGATCTAGGGCCATCCTGGTCCTCTTGTTTTCGCAATGTTTTAAAAGAAGTACTGATGGGAACCCTTGATATAAGATCCGTTTTTGCAAGTAGAGCTTCCACTTGTTTTGTGGTAGAGGCTGACATCCCATTTTTAGCTCTACTGCCAAAGGCCAGGAGGGCTTATGCGATCACTTTTCGTCCGTCGTCCGTCTGTCCGTCCGTCCGTCTGTTAGCAATTTTATAAAATCGACATCTCCTCTGAAAACGCTTGAAGGATTTTGATGAAACTTCATCACGATGTTACTTGGGAGGGCCCCTCTCAGATTTGTGTTTTTCGCGGCAGCCAGTCATCCAAGATGGCCGCCATGGCTAAAACTAGGTCAAATTTAAGGAAATTTCAAACGACATCTCCTCCGAAACCACTTATTCCACTCCACTGAAATATCATATACATATTCCTTGGGTTGGCCTCTATCAAGTTTGTGTTTTTCGTTATCGTCGAATAATCAAAATGGCCGCCACGGCGACTCAAAATTTACATAGGGTTATATAGGAAAAGGTTAAAAATGACATCTTCTCTGAAACCGCTTGAAGGATTTTGATGAAACTTAATTACAATTATATTTGCGATAGTCCCTCTCAGATTTATGTTTTTCGCGTCCGCCAGTCATCCAAGATGGCCGCCATGGCTAAAACTAGGTCAAATCTAAGGAAATTTCAAACGACATCTCCTCCAAAACCACTTATTCCATTCTACTGATATATCATTTACATGTTCCTTGGGTTGGCCTCTATCAAGTTTGTGGTTTTCGGTATCGTCGAATAATCAAAATGGCTATCACGGCGACTCAAAGTTTACATAGAGTTATATAGGAAAAGGTTAAAAATGAAATCTTCTCTGAAACCACTTGAAGGATTTTGATAAAACTTAATCACAATGATATTTGGGATAGTCCCTCTCAGATTTGTGTTTTTCGCGGCCGCCGGTCATCAAAAATGGCCGTCATGGCTTAAACTAGGTCAAATTTAAGTAAATTTCAAACGACATCTCCTCCAAAACCACTTATTCCATTCTTGTGAAATATCATATACATGTTCCTTGGGTTGGCCTCTATCAAGTTTGTGTTTTTTGTTTTCGTCTAATAATCAAAATGGCCGCCAAGGCGACCCAAAATTTACATAAGATTTATATACGAAAAGTTTAAAAATTACATCTTCTCTGAAACCGCCTGAAAGATTTTGATGAAACTTAAGCACAATAATATTTGGGATAGTCACTCTCAGATTTTTGTTTTTCGCGGCCGCTAGTCATCCAAGATGGCCACCATGGCTAAAACTATGTCAAATATAATTAAATTTCAAACGACATCTCCTCCGAAACCACTTATTCCATTCTTATGAAATATCATATACATGTTCATTGGGTTAGCCTCTATCAAGTTTGTGATTTTTGTTATTGTCAAAAAATCAAAATGGCTGTGGTCACCTAAAGTTTACATAAGAGTTATATAGGAAAAGGTTAAAAATGACATCTTCTCTGAAACCTCTTGAAAGATTTCGATGAAACTTAATCACCATGATATTTGGGATAGTCACTCTCAGATTTGTGTTTTTCGCGGCCGCCAGTCATCCAAGATGGCCGCCATGGCTAAAACTAGGCCAAATTTAAGGAAATTTCAAACGACATCTCCTCCGAAACCACTTATTCCATTCATGTGAATTATCATATACATGTTCCTTGGGTTGGCCTCTATCAAGTTTGTGTTTTTCGTTTTCGTCTAATAATAAAAATCGCCACCACGGCGACCCAAAGTTTACATAGAGTTATATGGGAAAAGGTTAACAATGACATCTCCTCTGAAATCTCTTGAAAGATTTCGATGAAACTTAATCACCATGATAATTGGGATAGTCCCTCTCAGATTTATGTTTTTCGCGGCCACCAGTCATCCAAGATGGCCGCCATGGCTAAAACTAGGCCAAATTTAAGTAAATTTCAAACGACGTCTCCTCCGAAACCACTTATTCAATTCTTGTGAAATATCATATACATGTTCCTTGGGTTGGCCTCTATCAAGTTTGTGTTTTTCGTTTTCGTCTAATAATAAAAATGGCCACCACGGCGACCCAAATTTTACATAGAGTTATATAGGAAAAGGTTAAAAATGACATCTTCTCTGAAACCTCTTGAAAGATTTCGATGAAACTTAATCACCATGATATCTGGGATAGTCCCTCTCAGATTTGTGTTTTTCGCGGCCGCCAATCATCCAAGATGGCCGCCATGGCTAAAACTAGGCCAAATTTAAGGAAATTTCAAACGACATCTCCCCCGAAACCACTTATTCCATTCTTGTGAAATATCATACACATGTTCATTGGGTTAGCCTCTATCAAGTTTGTGATTTTTGTTATTGTCAAATAATCAAAATGGCTGTGGTCACCTAAAGTTTACATAAGAGTTATATACGAAAAGGTTAACAATGACATCTCCTCTGAAATCTCTTGAAAGATTTCGATGAAACTTAATCACCATGATAATTGGGATAGTCCCTCACAGATTTGTGTTTTTCGCGGCAGCCAGTCATCCAAGATGGCCGCCATGGCTAAAACTAGGCCAAATTTAAGGAAATTTCAAACGACATCTCCTCCGAAACCACTTATTCCATTCTTGTGAAATATCATATACATGTTCCATGGGTTAGCCTCTATCAAGTTTGTGTTTTTTGTTATTGTCAAATAATCAAAATGGCCGCCACGAGGACCTAAAGTTTACATAAGAGTTATATAGGAAAAGGTTAAAAATTACATCTTCTCTAAACCGCCTGAAAGATGTTGATGAAACTTAAGCACAATGATATTTGCGATAGTCCCTCTCACATTTGTTTTGTTCGCGGCCGCCAGTCATCCAAGATGGCCGCCGTAGCTAAAACTAGGTCAAATTTAAATAAATTTCAAACGACATCTCCTCGGAAACCACTTATTCCATTCTTGTGAAATGTCATATACATGTTCCTTGGGTTAGCCTCTATCAAGTTTGTGTTTTTCATTATTATTCAAAATGGCCGCCACGATAACCCAGTTTACATAGAGTTATATATAGGAAACATGTTTCTTGGGTTGACCTCTATCATGTTTATGTTTTTGAATCACATCATGCAAGTAGAGCGTCTACATGCCTTCTTTGGCCTCTTGTTCTTGGGTAGAACCAGTACAGTATACCTCCAGCCATCCGCAAGAATCCACACTTTTCATTTGACAAGTCGAGCTCCCAGTGGGATTCAAACTCGCAGCGGTGAGAGGCGGGACAATTTCGGATGCAACGTATTTACTATTCCGGCCACGGATGCACTTTTGTATATTTGTGGAAAACAAGAAGTGTACATGATATGAGCTCGTATACCTCCCGCCATCCGTAAAAAGCGACACTTTTCATTTGAAAAGTCGATCTCCCAGATGGATTTGAACCCACAGCAGTGAGACGCGTGAACGTTTTAGACGCAACGACTTTACTATCCCAGTCACTGAGGCCATTATACAAGCAGAGATATGAGGTCGTGGAAGACCGACACCCAATTATATTGTAATGATATCACTGACTTTTGTTAAGCATGCTATATATAAACGATATGGCGTATTGTTATCTGCATATACAAAGAAATTGCTCAGTTGGATGAAAACAGAAATTAGTTTATAATATTGTTCTCCTATGTCCGATCGTGTTTATAAAGAAAAGCTTGATCTCCGGTCAATTCTGCCATCTTTTCATTAAATGGTCTGTAGAACTCATACAGAACATCTAACGTAGTGTTTAGCATAGGTCCTTGGTCCTTGTACGAGGCTTTCTTGTGATAGGCTTCTTTGTCGTTTATTACCTTATACATCTCAGTTTCAGAAAGTGTTCCTGCAAACATAACACAGAATACATATTATGGCGTTCTGGAAACGCAAAATCTACTAGAATAATGATATGATATGATCTTGACTCCAACTGAATTTTGAGGAGAGTGTAAGCTTAGTTAAATCTTGTAACTAGTTAAACATTGTCTCTTTAGTAATTTATAAATGTAATTTCAGTAGAATGTGTCCACATATTGGACATAAGAGATGATCACACTACGCATCTGCATTGTCTATGCCTGTTGCGTATGTTTTGTAAAGTACGCCTTACCTTTGCAATGTACTCGAACTATAATATCGACACTATTGCTTAAAGAAACTTAGCCGCCAAATAACGGCCAAATTACACTACAAAACCGTTTATCAAAACTCTATCCAGGTGTTCAGGTCATATAATAATGCATATGTGCCGATAAAAAGTATAGTTTTTTTCCCGGGTTTTTAAAATAGCCACGATTGAGTATGCGTAAAATGAATTATGAATTGGTAACTCTTGAGGACCTATTTCCAGCCTATTGTATTTGTGGGCGGAGAACATTTGTACAGGTAACTGTAAATCACTATTAGACATACCTTTGCTTGAGAAAATGGTGGTATTTAATTTTGTTTCAGTTGATGAGGCCCTCCCAATACAGTTTTTGTATGAAGCCAAGATATTACAACATAAAAGCAGGTATTTTATGAGTTGTGTTTTGGTGTGTTTTTCTTCTAAAAATAATGAATTAGCTTTAATAATTTGACACTCCGTTTTAGGGGGTTGTCCTGGCTGGTTAAAGCCGTTCATGTTTTGTCTATAGACTTTTTTATTCTCAAGATATGTTAGTTAATATCGTAGTCAGTATGTTTAAAAACTGTTTACTCTATAAAATCTGGCTGTTGTGGCTGTATAGCTACTTTAACGATATAACAGCATTATGAGTTATAAGATGGATACACTATTTTAACTAAATGAAAGCAATTGTGAGTCAGAAAATGACGACCGAACACTATGCATCTATTTATGTTGTCATGACAACATTTAAGTTGTTGCCTACGGTTACCTCTGAATATTTTTAAGAATAATGTAAACATGTTATTGTGTCATCCAAGGCCATTCATTTATAATTAGTAACATATAGAAGTTTCTTGATGAGTAAATAAAATAATGATGTATCCATTTAACATCACATAATGTTTTTGTATTCAGGATGTGATACATCATATGACTGTCATTCAAGGGCATTGGAATATTCTAAAGCTTCTGTGATGTTCTATGACGTTCTATGGCAGTATAAATACAGTCTTTTGGGATTGTTATTTGTTCAGTATCTTGTAAGGTATTTCGATAGAGAATTTATTTCAAATTCAGTATAAAGTGAAAATGTTGGATGTTTTATTTTAAAATAAAATATATGTTGAGAAGATAAAAAGTATTGTTCTAAACTATAATAAAACTGACCATTGGATTATTTGGACTATTGTGAATAAACCAGAAAGAACTTGAAATAAAGTTGGATAAAAGAGTCACTTCACAATTTTGATTAAAGGAATACTTGACAATTTTGATTAAAGGGACACTTGCCAATATTATTTGGACATTTATTCTTAAAACGGATGTTAAGGAAATAATGGATCCAATGTATGTGAGTGAATAATGTTCATTGTCATATTTGAATACAATTGTTGGTTATATTTGTGGAAGAATTCAATACTGGGACAAAAACTGGGACTGACATACCTCAAAATAAAACAGCATTAAATGTTTTACTTTATGGTGTGTTTGGAAGGCAAATTCCCAAGGTTTTCAATCACGCAAAGGAAAGATAGTTGCACTCAAGGTTACTAAGAAACAACACATCTTCGCCAAAGTGTACTGCTCTGTTGTGTTCATAACAAGGTGTCCTACATTTTTAATTAACTTTCAGCGGTAAGTTACAAAAAAAGTCAACTGTTTTCATGTTTTTTAATAAATTTTGTTGCATGTGTATGTTTGATCTATTATGTGCAAGTAACAATAAAAAATGTATTAGGAACATGATTCTGAGATTTAATTTGACTAACACCTAATTTTCCCAATATTGAATTCTTCCACGTTTTCTGTGGTAGGGGTCAAACGTTCAAATAGATAAATACCGTAAAAAAAAGTATTCATTTACAGTTGTATACAGAACAGAATAAATAGTACTATTTCTGAGGTTTCTGATCTGAGTATCAAAGAACGATCAAAACAATTGCGTGTAAAATGGATACGGGGTCAAAGAGAATTAATCTGTGTGAAGAAAACGTGAGTATCTGCGATGGCAGCGGCTTTTTGTTTGGCCACTGACCGTTCCAAGACGGTAGCACTCCATATTGTCAACTATTTTAATGTTTGTGATGTCATCTACCTTGTCTTTTATTTATCCTTGTAATTGTTGTTGTTTCTATGCGTGTTTTTGGTTGACAATGGTCCTTGAATGCTACATTTCTCCCGTTCAACCTTTTTTATCTACTTTCACAATAGGGATACCATAGGAATACCGACTTGTATTTAACTGCCTCTAGTCAAAGCTGTTTTACCTGTTCCAAGTACAACCTGTCCTAAATTAAACTATTGACCTGTCCCAAGTCAATCAATTATAATTATTTACAATACATAGTTATATCATTTCATTTACATGTCCACTTCAGTACCCGAGTAACTAGGTTATATGGTATAAAGAGTTGTTGTTTTTTTTGTTTTTTTTTACAAGGAAAACCAAGTAGAACAGTTTACAGTATGTCATTGAAAACATTTGTATGGGGGGGGTAGTAGAGAAACAGATGGGAAGGGAGGTAGTAGAGTGGGTAGGGTGTGGGCGGGGTAGTGTACGCGCCGTCTGCCTGTGGTCCACCTCAGTACCCGAATAACTGGGTTATATCATATACTTGTCCACCTCAGTACCCGAATAACTGGACTATAGTACTTACCTACCCACTTCATTGCATGTGAGCTATGTTCATTATTTACAACATTGTAATACATGTTTATATCATAAACATGACAATGTTTATATCATAAACATGACAACTTCATTGAGGTGTGGGTATTTTAACTAACTTACTCATTTCAAGAAAATTATAAACAATTGGCATGGTCTGTTTTTTGTCTCGTAGATTTGCGTTCTGTAAAACTAGTATCTGGTTCCTGGGATACAGCCGTGTTAGATCTTCCCAGTATATATAATATATACCCAGCTGTATTTGTACCTGAATATAACAAAACAAAGAATGACACCAACAGTATTTTAATTATTAGCTTCTCTGAAATAATTCGAATTTATCATCAAAGGGAGATTACTTGTCTGCGCAAAAAGTCTTTGTGCCACAGTCATAGTTACAAAATATGGTAAAAATTAGAGAATTATAAAAGAGTATCTTGCCTTATAAAAATTCATATCAGATAAGAAATAACATATTTCCAGCGGGTTTATATTGTGCGAGATCAAAACCCGCTGTTAGGGACTTGAAGCACATCTAAAGTGGGGGCCTACGTCCCTTGGTATCGATGACTTCAAGTCCCGCTCACCAGGTATTTTGATCTGGGACAATATAAACCCGCTGGAAATATTGTATATTTTAATTACGGACTCTTGGTATTAAGAGGCTATACTGTTACAAATGTGAACCTATCATAGTATGATTTAGATAATATATGTATATAATATGAGTATGAATTTACTCGGCCAGACTGAATATGTTTGTTATGTTAATATTTGTTTAGGTGCAATTTCCGGGTGGGCAAATGAAATAAATAGCTCTGACATAAATACCTAAAGTATGCTTTGAAATCAAATGCGTTCAATAAAACTATTCGCGTAAGAAAACATTAGTATATTATTGGAATTACTATTTGCATAAAAACGTCATATAAGTTAAAATTATAATTAACATGTTTATACAGGATGAAGTTAATAAACTGGAATATAATATAGTTAAATGACCTATTTCGAGTCGATTGTATTTATGAGCTGGAGGTAAAAATGTGTATAGGTAACTGTAAATCACTGCTAAATATACATGTCCATGAGCAAATGGTGTTATTCAGCTGCCGGAGGCAGCTGACTCTTATATAGCTTTAGAATATGTCTATGATTAACAGACTGTGAATCATGCAGCCGACAATATGAATGCATTACAACTTCAGTTCCTAGGGAACCCGTATAAAAATCTTCAATGGTATAAACACATATTTTTCAATGTTCAAAGCTTGCCGTTTTATTGCCTCAAATGACGTTTTCGTAGAACAGTCTACTAAAGTGTAGAATGCGGCAATATTTCCGGGATCTTCACGTTCGGGATTTTTTACGGAGCATAATGAAACCGTAAATCTTATAATTACATTCTCATGTATCAGTTATTTAATATCAATATTGCTAATAGCAAATGCACTTTTGTCTAAATCTTTCGACTTATTATGCACGAAAATGTATTCATCTTATATGGCTTTTATATCTGTCTATGGTTAACAGACTGTGACTCATGTAAGTGGCAATACGCATGCTTTACAACTTGAATTCCTAGAGAACTTGTCTGAAAAACTTGAATGGTATAAACACATATTTTGTAATGTTGAAAGGTTACCATTTCACTTGCGGAAATGACGTTTTCGTAAACTAGTCTACTGAAATGTAGCATGTAATCATTACTATTATAAGTATATTAGCGACGAAACATTCAGAAAAGAAATATAAAAAGATCGGACAGGGAAAGTAGCATTCAAGGAGGACAGTCAATCACAAAACACAGAAACAAACACGCAAACAGACAAACAAGAAGGCAGAAGCAATAATAAATGGAAACGACATCACAAACACAAAAGGGTTGACAATAGGGCTACCGCCTTGGAACGGTCAGTGGCAAAGTAGGCCACTGGGGGGTTTAAACCGGTTCTAGGGTGCACCAAACCCCACACTTACCCTACTGTCATCCAATTAAAACAGGACAGTGTAAATAAAGAAATCCCCGCCATGATCTAATCTCTAACCAACAAGGCAGCATTAATAGGCAATACAAGTAAAACACAAATATGCTCGTGTAAATATAATACAAAAAAACAATAGAAAGCCACAGTGAAGGTACTCAATGACTTTGCAGAAGCCAGAGCAGTTAGAGAATAAACCATTAAGGGCACGACAAGAAAGATCATGGACAAACATCAAACGCCACCGTCCCAATGGGCTTTAGGTAGGCGTCATCATAGGGTCCACAGCCTGTCCGGTCATCGTACAATTAAAGAGGAAAGCATAGTGGCGAACTGTAAAAGGGTCCACCACCAAGCATGCAGTACGTTGCAAAATGATAGGGTCATAACCTCTTTTGATAAACTTTTTAACAAGTTTAACAAAGATAGTATGAAAGTGATCATGACCTAGAATCTTACGAAGTTTATAAATCACATCACCATAGAAGTCAGGTTGTGATAGTCCCTGTCGCACAAGAGTCCTTAAATTAATTTTATATTTGGAAAGAAGTTCAGGGTTACGATAATAAAATTTTGCAAAGGTTTTACGAAGTTTATGGTAACGGTAACCCTGATTGAGTAACTTTTTAGTTATACAAAGATTACGAATATTAAAGTCCTCAACTCGAGTACAAGCTCTAGAAAAACGAATAAGCTTAGACACATACACCCTCAATAGTGCAGTTGGTCGAGACGCCGTGTTATTGTCTAGGAAGGTAGGGTTCAAGCCTGCTGATTTCCCATTCTTTTTTTTTTCTTTTTTTTTAATTTGTATTGGTTTATATTATTCCTTTACATTTTACACTTTGATAAAGCAATCTTATAATTACACATGGTAACAGTGAACAATTTATATGTGTTGTAATGTACACTCTAACGCACACGTGAACAATTGTATTTTTATGGTGATGTGTACTTCTAGCACGTCGTATTACAAGGTAATTGTAATCAATATGTAAGGCATGTCAAGGTTTTTGAACAGAAAAAAGCGAGGTCGCCCGCAATGATTTAAAATGCTTGGTAGGAAGAACTGATGGTAAAAATGGGGAAGAATGTAAGAAAAAACGGTCGTGGCGTGTTTATGTCTCCGTGACAACATTTATTTTTTTCAATATTGTTTTAACACCCGTGACTTGATATATTATTATGTTAACTTCTTGTCTCTCGGCAGCTATTTTACGCTTGCGTAAAACCTTGCTTGTTCAATTTTGGTACAGATGATGAGGTCCTCTCAATACAACTGTTGTATGAAGTCGACATATTAAAACATAGAAGCAGGTTTTTCATTTTGGTTTTATTTTTGTTCTAAAACAATGAAATATCAATAAAGTTTTGTATTTGGTACAGCTTACTTGTTAATTTGTTGTTTTATTTTTCATAAAAGTAAGATACTGTTCAATATATCAATGCTATTGAAAGAAAGATCTTTACTCGTCCAGCGTCTGTTAGAGGACACTTGTGTAGGTAGACTCGTACTTAGTGGTAAATAAACAAGCATTCCATGCTTTTTCGATGATCATTTATCTTTGGGAAATGGGTCCCTAAACGTTCGTATCGATGCATTAATGTTAGACTATTGTATCTTATTCTTTATTGATAGTATGGTTAGATAGTCTCCTTCATCTCTCTGTATCCGTCCATCTTTAAACCTGGATACAAATAATCCAACAAATTATAATTATTAAGGAGTATGTCCCCTTTGGGGCAACTCCATTTGAAAGTTAATTAACAAAAGATACAAAATAGAACTTAAATAAATAGAGGATATGTGTTTGTTTTCACAGTAAAGTATATAATAAGCTTGAATACTTTTGCATGTAACTCGCAGTTTATGTATGTTTACACTTTTCACTAGACAGTGCCTTACTTGAATAATTAGCTGAGTATTGATCCATACTCAGCTTATGTCATGCTCAAGGTCATGTGTATATTGACTAACTCACATGTTTATCAAGTATGCATTTATAAATTAAGGGTAGCACTGCCTTGATAAATGTGTAAACATATTAAACTGAAAGATTCGTGTAAACATATTCAAGTATATTTGAGTTGAGATTTTTTTGAAATGCAATTTCAATAAGATTTTCAAACGCAATCTCATTGGGATTACATAAACGTGGACATAAATCTTAAAACATCATATTGTCTGTACATATTTGTATTAGTATGTTACACCTGGACACAAATAATCCAAAATTAAGAGACACTGAAATCGACCTAAATTTGATTGCCAAGTACAAAGCACCACAAATTCCACCGTGGACTTTGGAAACACCAACAATTATTTCTGATCTTTGCAATAGTAACAAATCCAGTACAGACCCTACTGTCTTTCAAAGCAAATTTAATGAAATTATATCGAAATATAGTAACTTTCAACATATATACACAGATGGTTCTAAAGATGGAGATAAGGTAGCTGCAGCAGCTGTTGTTCACAAACACAGCTTAAAGTGCCGCCTGCCTGACAAGGCCTTTATCTTTTCAAATGAACTTAAGGCAAATGAACTTGCCTTAAATTATATTCAGGAATCTGATGATGACCATTTTGTAATCTTTTCTGATTCCCTTTCATCTCTTCAAGCACTGGGTAATATGAAACAAGGCTTCAACTTTTAGAAAAGTACAATTCTCTTATAGTTGACAATGTTATTATTTTCTGCTTCCAAGCCATGTAGGTATGCGTGGTAATGATAGAACTGATTGTGCTGCTAAAGCAGCATTATGTTTGCATATATATAATGCTAAATTACCTTATACTGATTTTAAAAGTTGTATTAAATTACCTTATACTGATTTTAAAAGTTGTATTAACACATTTATTCGTTACTCTTGGCAAGCCGCTTGGGATTTGTCAGTTAACAATAAACTCCATTAAATTAAACCTTTATTTGGAGAATGGCGTTCTTCTAGTAGACCCATTAGTCGAGAAGAAGTTGTCCTAGCCCGGTGCAGGATAGGGCATACACGTTTCATTACAAGTGAGCAATTACCAGAATGTATACCCTGCTTTGCACCGTTAACGGTCAAACACATCTTATTGGAATGTGTAGACTTTGATCCTATGCGTCAAAGGTACTACAATGTTAATACTATGAAAGAGTTATTTGACACTATAGATTTTAGTCTTGTTTTATATTTCCTAAAAGAAATCAGACTATATAAATCATTATAATGTGTTCTTATATATATTCACTTGTTTATATACCCGTTGACGGGCATTTGTTGATTTACATATATAGTTTATATTACTACCATATCATCCCTCCCTTGTTTTTTAATAGTTTTATCTTTATATATTTACACTAATTTTTAATTACTACTTAATTTCTTCATCTTTAGTCGTTTTTTGCGCACATTATGACCTATTCATGTGTTGACGTGCCGTAAAACACCATTCATTCATTCACAAATAATCCAACGAATTATCACTATTCGTATGCAATATCTGGACACACATAATCAGAATAAAACGGAAGATGATTATGCGACAGTGTCAAACGTATATACATTGTAAACAACCTTACGAAGGACATGTTTATCAACCAATTGTTTTCGGACACATGCGCAGATGTATTAAACTTAAAGGATATTAGATACACGATTTACGAAGCCGTAAAAGCTGCCGCCCGAGTGGTATCCATTTGACCTAAAAAATGAACTCAAAAAGAGGAAAAATACCCGTTCTGGTGAGAGCGTTGACTACAAATCTCTCGAGACGTTCATGTTATGGTCTTATTACTTGAAGGAGCTGAGTTCAGCGATATGAAATATGTATTACATATGCGAAGCATGAGTTTTTCTAGGTGACACAAACATTGCTAGTTTATGTACAGAAAATAATGCAGACATTGAGATTTTGAAGCAAACGATCCACACACTGAATCGCAAAGACATGATCGCAACGAAACAGTCGAGAGTCAGTCTCAAACGCGAGCTCTTTGAAGAAATAAACAGACTTAACGTTAGCGTTCAGAAGGTTAAACCTGATATTGATGCAGATGTTTCGGAGTTAAGTGGCTATTTATTACTATATTTTATTTATTATTTTCCCAATTGCCCAAGTCCCTCAGGTCCCTGTGGTTTTTAGAGAAGTACATGTGTATGCATGTCTAGTATTGTGTTTATTTCAGGTGTTTATTGCAGGTGGTGAAATAGCTGAGATTAAATTAATTAGTATCATTTTCTAAATTAAATGATATTATTTACAGGTATATTGTGTAGCAGATTACATTTGTTCTTCAATTACATTACACTGGACGCATTGTGTCATACGTAGTATTGTTTATATTTAATTACACAAGTATTAATTAATCACACATTCATTAATTATTGACTTTAGCTGAATTTCATATTCTTTGAAAATAATCTGGGCTGTTGAGCGTCATCGGTTATTTTAGAAATTGTACAGACATTGAAACACGTGAAGAGTGTCCGTTGTCGGAATGTGTGTTGATTAATTAACCTGAGAATTTGGAAACGAGATTGAATATTGAATTGTGTTAGGAGTTCAGATATATTGACACCATAGAATTAAATGACAACACTAAATTAGTTAGGTGGCAACACACTAAAATATTTGGGTGGCAGTAGACTAAAATATTTAGGTGGCAGTACACTAAAATACTTGGGTGACATAGCACCAACCAACATATCGTCCCATTGATGCTAAAAGGTACCATCCGACATTTTGGCCAAACATGACCTTTTTGACATATTTCATTATAATTTCATGTAATCTTCATACTGTATAAAGAATCTAAGCTATATTCCTTCAGTTAAGGATTTTATGGCATACATGTAATAAGAAGGCCATTCACATTTCTATCATTTCCTTGGTGCAAAAGGGACCAAGTGTGTCATTATGGTACCTTTTTTGCATTAATGAAACAATACATTATATATCATTTATTTTGTGCAAAAATGTACCAACTGACATATGCCATCATATGGTACCTTATTGCACACATTATTACCTTTGTGCATTTATCATTTTAATAGTGTTTTTGGTTATTAGATCTTTGGGCAAGGGTAAAAATTATATTTTAAAATTAACCTGATGCTTTTTCACTTAAAATGTACAGTATTACCAGGACAACTATAATATACTCAGTACATTTGAAAACGCACATCTTTTTGCTGATGAAATTTATTATGATCCCATTAAGCTACAACAACAAAATTGTGTAGTATTCATATATCATCTTTATTTTATTCATTTGCCAAATTTCATCAATATCGTACAGAAAATTCATGTATTTTTACTTATTCAAAGTTACCCACTTCATAAACCAAAGTCACAAAGTTAATATCGCGTGTGACCACTCGAGCGAAGGTGCCAGGCATTGTTAAACGCTCGAGGTGGTCACACGCGATATTAACTTTGTGACTTCGGTTTATAATTAAATTACTTCAAATTTTTGTTGTTGTAGCTTCATGGGATCATAATAAATTTCATCAGCAAAAAGATGTGCTTCAAATGTACTGAGTGTATCATCCCATTGGAGCAAAAAAGTATCATCTGACAATGCCGAAATTGTTTCATGCAAAATGGAACCAAGTAAAAAAAACGGCAAACATCATCTTTAGAAAGAAAGATTAGTGAAATAAACATTTACTATCATATTCTTAATAGTATTTTTCCCAGTTGTGCAAAGTTGCACCACTTAAATAGCAGTATGTGATTTTTCGCAACAATCCAAAACTTCAATTGCGTTTTTCTCAAAACTATGAAAATGTCAATTGGTACCTTTTTCACCAGTGGGACGATACTTAGGTGGCATTACACTAGAATACTAAGGTGGCAGTACACCAAATTCTGTAGCTTTAAATACAATATGTTCTTTGCAATTGAATTTGGTATAGAATTCAGAAGATCTATCGGATCAACACTCTACATTGTGGATATTGTATGTGACTATTTGATATTTATTAACATGAGACCATAGTTATATTTATCTGTAGCAAAGCAGTTAAGGCGGAGCATTTAAATTTAAGTGCTTCATACGTTGATAGTGAACTAAAGGTGATTCATTTATAAAACAGTTAAGGTGATTCATGGACACTACTGAATATGATATTACTGAATAAAGAATTGACTCTTGTATTAGAGGGAAGGTATTGCAGCCTTATACATAATTTAAGTTAGGAGAGTGAGTTGAATCATGAATTGAATTATTTAGTGATAAGTAGTTAATAGCACTTGAACTTTATTTGACGACGTTGTGATTGGACTTATGTGCCTTGAACCTGCGTTGATTTTTTATTAACATCGTGATATAGACACTTTGGTTTGAGTTGAGGAGTTACAGTGATATAGACACTTACAACAGATAGTGATAGACGTAGACTTTTAAAGTCAGCTTATTGTTTATTTGTTTAGTAAATGTGGTGAAAAGAGACACATATTAGAGTTATAGTGAAGAGATCTAGTGACAAGAGACACATACGATATATAGTGAACTATTATAGTGAAAAGAGACACATATCAGAGGTATAGTGAAGAGATCTAGTGACAAGGGGCATATACGATATATAGTGAAGAGTTATAGGGAAAAGAGACACATATATATAAGAGTTGTAGTGAAGATATCTAGTGAAAAGAGACACATATACACATATATCAGAGTTGTAGTGAAGACATATAGTAACAAGAGACACATAATATATATAGTGAAGAGTTACAGTGAAAAGATACACGTATACGAGTTATAGTGAAGAGATATAGTGACAAGAGGCACATAGGAGGCATAGTGTTCTATACTGGACTATATTATTTGAAATACTAGAAGAGTTTAGTTCGATAAATAGAAGAAATAGACAATTTGCTTTGAGCGTAAAGGATAGAAATGTCATCAGGAAAAGGAGATACCAGTGTTACGAAAGACGAAGGAAATAAAATAGAAATGGCAACAGGAGGAGCACCAGCCATGCAGAAGTTGTCTACAGAGGACCGAAATGTGTTAGAGTCATTACATGCATTCACATTAAAGAAGGTTAGGCGATCACAGTTTGTGACATCAACCCCATCACCAACGACTAGGACGGATACAGAGAGAATACAGAAGATAGACAATTACCGGTATCCGAAGATATCAATCTTTTATGTTGAGGAAGGTAAAGGAAAGATTACTGTTAGGCGAGAAGTTGTATCCGGAGAAACAAATCCTACTAGGATTGAGGATATCTGTGAAAGGTTACGCAGGGGACATTTTACGTAGATTAGGGGTGAACGTTACCATTAAAGAATTGATTGATACATTTGAGAGTACGTTCGGTGCTACAGACACCAAGGAAACAATTTAGAGAAAGTTTTATGCTAGTCAACAACAACCGAACGAAACTATATCAGCATATACTGCAGGAGTTGAAGAAACATTTACACAAGCCATTACACTTGAAGGAATTCAACATAAAATGAAACCATATGTGAAATGTGTAGTTTATTAGGAACTTAGAACAGAGGAGAAACACCTGTCATATAAATACGACTCTATAAAGGATTATGACAAATTTAAAATTGAGTTACGGAAAATAGAACTGGAATTAAAAACTGAGAAGCCAGAGATCAAGAAATGCAACGCTGCATTGAAGGCAGGTAGCAAGTCGAAAAGTGAACTTGAAGAACAAACGAGATTTACCGCAAAGCCTGGAAGAGGTTACGACCGAGGAGGATATGGACGATCAGTGAGAAACCTCGGACCATTTAGAGGACAGAGAGGAAACATGCAGTATCAACCAAGCAGATCCATAGCATCTAAAAACTTCCTTCTGACATGTTATCATTGTAACGAGAAGGGACATATAGCGAGGAACTGTCCACATTTAAACTAGTGTGTGCATCTGTTGAGGGATTGAACAAAGGCATTAACAATAAGAAACGTCGCAATTTAGTTTGGGATACCAACCAAGTAAAGATAGAAATTAATAACATTGAAACATTAGCGTTATTGGATTGGACACAGGGAGTTGCATAAGTACTGTTTGTAAATCTTCTTATAATCACAACCTTTCGGACATTGATTTATACCTTTGGACAAATTATTAAAGATAGAGTGTGCGGATGGCAACGACCTTCCATACCTGGGATATATTGAAGCAATACTTACCGTAACTGGGATTCCTCAAACAGCGCCACTACAATGCATGTTTCTCATAACACCAGATACAGTTTTCAACGAGAAGACACCGTTACCACTTGAAACATATTGACTGAGATGATGAGTAAATGTAAAACTACTTTCGTAGACTTGTTTCTGCAACGTGCTAGTCTACATACGCCAAGTTTTTTGGCATTTCCATGTATGACAATCAAAGTCAAGGAACTTAAAAAGAATAAGAACAAAATTGCGTTGGTGCGGAGTGCAAAAACTACAAAGATACAGACAGGACCTAATGAATCTGTTAACATTAGATGATATACAGACAGAGAACTTGAATGCCAGCCTACATGTGCATTTCTACAAGAAACAGAAGAATCTGCTTTACCAGACGTTGTTGATATTACTCCAGCAGTAACTCACTTTATATATAATAACAACGGGGAAGTCATAATCATCTCAAACCTCACAACCAATACGGTCACCGTAAATCCAAAAGCAATACTTTGTGAATTACAACCAGTCACCGTTGATGACTCGGTATTTGATAAGATATATGAAACTGAAAGAAATTCACAGCTATTGGAAGAGGTCCTTATAGAACCAAACCTTAGTACAGAACAAGATAGACAGATTAAGGAACTTCTATTAAAACATAAATACATATTCTCAAAAGACGACTCCGATATAGGCAAATGCGACAAGATTAAACACCGAATTGACTTAGTGAATGAAACTCCATTCAAACAGCGACCTCGGCGTATACCACCTGCGATGATAGACGAGGTTCGCAAACATCTGGAACAACTTCTAGCAAACCGGATGATTAGAAATCCAAATCTCCTTTCGCATCGAATGTTGTTCTAATAAGGAAGAAAAATGGAAAGTTAAGGATGTGTGTGGACTATAGAATGTTGAACAACAGATCAGTCAAAGACACTTAAGCACTCCCGAGAATAGAAGAAGTACCCACACTGTTCAGTACAGTTGACATGATCAGGTTGAAGAGGAAGAGTCACATAAAGAGAGAACAGCACTCCACTTGAAACCAACAATCGGACAACATCTACGCATATAGAAGATCTGAAGAAACGGATGAAAGCAACGCAAGACATAGTGAAACAAAACACTGATAAGGCACGTTTAAAGCAGACGTCGTTGTATGACAGGCAAGCCAAAGCATCTAAAATAGAGATTGGAGATGAAGTATTGGTAAACATACTAGCTTTCTGGAAAACATAAGATTGCAGAGAAGTTTGAAAAGACGTCTATGAAATAGTTAGCCAGTCAAATCCTGACATTCCTGTGTTCATTATGAAATCACCAGATGGAAAAGAGAAGAAACTACATAGGAATCATTTGTTCCCACTAGGATCAATGGAAAGTAGTACGGATAAGGAGGAGATAGAGGTACTAAGGCCAGTACCAACACCTAGAAAGACTTTGGTACAACCAACTGGTAATGCAAAAGAGACAGTTGCAGCCGAAGAGAAAGATGACACCGAGGTAGCTCCTAAAGAGAGAAGTAAAACTGGGCCACTGAAGATGAGGATGAAGATGAATCGGGCGATGAGTATGTAGTGAATATATACCATCATGGGGACGCCCAAAAACCTGATAAAGTAACAGAGAAATAGTAACCGTAGAGGACGGAACTGATAAAGAGATTTCAAGAGAACCAGATGTTGATATAAATGATAGTAACACAGACAGTCTAACTGAAGAAAATACGGGAGCACGGGTGATGCCATCTAAGGAAACAGCAGCTAAAAAGATAGCATAGGAGGAAACAGAAGCTGAAGAGATAGCATCGGGGGAAACGGAAGCTAAGGGAATAGCGAGAGAAGAGGTACATGTCATAGACATAACGGATACCGGACAAGTCGGAAGAAAGGAAGCAGAGAACTTAGCAAATGGCTTAGAGCATACAACATTAGCACCATCGCCACTACCTAGGAGGACACAGAGGGAACGTAGACAACCTGTATTGTTTGACACATTCTATGTCAACCAAATAGTTAATAGGCCAGTGGACATAAGCTACAAACATTAGGCAGATTGTTAAATTCAGGAGTTTTGGATTCATTGACTTCTGATATTACACATAGGATATTGAAGGCAGTGATGGAGTAATTTCTGTATATATTAAGGTGCAAATACTGTGACATAACGGAAAGAGAGTAGAGAATTTCTGAAAACTACGGAAATTCAAGAGATTTATGAAAGACAAAGAAGAAGTCATATAATGAGTATGATTCAAGTGTGTAGCAGACATATGTTACATACAAATGGTTGCGAAATTTTATTACTTTATGCGATCTGATTATGCATGCGAAACGATTACGAGTGCGAAACGATTTAGCTACGCGTCGAGGTTTAATGATTTTAATTATGTCTTCAATTCAATTGAACTATATATTTCAGGAAGACAGTCCTCACATAATGTTAATATTTTATTGTAGGGACACGATTTTTTCATGGGCAGGAGAGAGAAAAGCTGATAAGGACTACTCGTATATATGTTCTTATAGACACTGTTTATAAATTTAACTAGAGATTTAATACTTAAATCTGATTTCAGACGCTGACATTGTAATGGTATTTGTGTTTAGTAAATATTTATTATTTCTTTGATTAATTAATTGCGTAAGAGTCAAGTTGAAATAATTTGATTTTTTTTTCAATTTAAATGTCAAGACGTCATTTTCCGGACAGTGTGTAACAGTGTCATTTCATGGCTATTTATTATTTTATTCTATTCATTATTTACCCAGTTGCCCAAGTCCCTGAGGTCCCTGTGGGTTTTAGTTTAAGTGTAATTTTGTTTACTGTTTTATTAGTGTACAAGAGTTGTCGTTCTTGGTCGTTGCCGCTCTTTCTTTTGTTATGAGTCATGTGAGTAAGATTTTCGTCACGTTTTGCTAGGAGTGGAGATGTTTCTCTATAACGCTTGACATGTCCAGAGCCTTCTCCGACGAATGGATTTTCGGTTCTGTGGTTGTTTTCCATAATGCACCTAACTACCAACACAACACCACTGAGAGAGATGGACAAAGAGAGAGGTGTAAGGGATTCATTCCCATAGAATGAGCCTTGCTCATATTGGTTCACATTTGGTTTACAATGGTTTACAATGGATGATGTGGATTATGTCTGGATGACATATTAAACATTGACAACCCTTTCTTTTCTACTATGGTTAATAATATATATCTTAAAGAACTTCAGCTTAACAAAGCTAATATTTCTGATACTAACGCTTCTTTTCTTGATTTACATCTCTCCATTGAAAATGGTGAAATAATTAGCAAAATATACGACAAGAGAGATGATTTAAAATTTGTTATTGTTAATTATCTCCATTTAGATGGGGATGTTACCCGAGCAACTTTTTATGAGGTCTATGTGTCTCAACTTAGTTTTTCTAGAGCTGGTACTCGAGTTGAGGACTTCAATATTCGTCATCTTTGTATAACTAAAAAGCTATTCCATCATCTTTATACCGTTACCATACACTTCGTTTACATTTGCCAAATTGTATTATCGTAACCCTTATCTTCTTTTCAAATATAAAAGTAATTTAAGAACTCTTCTGCGACAAGGATTATCACAACCTGACTTCTATGGTGACGTGATTTACAAACTTCGTAAGATCCTTGGTCATGATTAATGTCATACTATCTTTGTTAAACTTGTGCATGCTTGGTGTTGGACCCATTTACAGTTCGCCACTATGCTTTCCTCTTTGATTGTGCGATGACAGGACAGGCTGTGGACCATATGATGACGTCTACCTAAAGCCCAAAAGGACTGTGACGTTTGATGTTTGTGTGTTTTTGTGGTTGACTGTCGTCCTTGAATGCTGCTTTTCCTGTTCGATTTTTATATCTATCTTTACTACAAAATTCAATCTACTGAAATATGGCTGGAAACCCGTATATATGGCATTTTTATAGCGAACATTTTCATTTCTACTCCTGCGATCGGCAAAGCAACATCAAAACCACACACTCATTCTCGGAAAAAATAGTACAGCCTATATGTGTTTCGAACCCATGACTTCAACTACGCTTTAATACTGTGCTAAACCATCAATTCTTGAACAGTAGCGTTATTGTTATCGATTTACTGTTAGAATTGTATACTTTATCCTTTGTTCATGTTAATGGTAAAATATCTTACTCTAGTTTTCTGGTTCAAAGTTGGGTTGTACACACAGCTTCTGACTGAATGATGCTGAAAACAGTTCTTGTACAGTTGTATACCCTCCGTGACAATCATATGGAACTGGTTCGGGTTGGGATTGTTCGTGGGCATAAACCTCCCGTATTCATGATAGTAATCCGAGTATAATCTACAGAAAGAAATAACAAAATAGGTCATAGCTAGGATACTGTCCAATCAGCAGATGGAAGTAACAAAAATAGATAGAAATACAATTTAGGTCATAGCTAGAATACTGTACAATCTGCAGATAGAAATAACAAAAAAGGTCATAGCTAGGATACTGTATAATCTGCAGATAGAAATGACAAAAAGGTCATAGCTTGGATACTGTACAATCTGCAGATAGAAATAACAAAATATGTTGAAGCTAGGATATTGTATAATCTGCTGACAGATATAACAAAAAAGGTCATAGTTATGATACTGTACAAAATGCAGATAGAAATAACAAAAAAGGGGCATAGCTAGGATACTGTCCAATCTGCAGATAGAAATAATAGGTCATAGGACACTGTCCAATCTGCAGATAGAAATAACAATAAAAGGTCATAGCTAGGATACTATACAATCTGCAGATAGAAATAACAAAAATATGTCATAGCTAGGATACTGTATAATCTGCAGATAGAAATAACAAAAATAGTTCATAGCTAGGTGTACTGTACAATCTGCAGGTAGAAATAACAAAAATAGGTCATAGCTAGGATACTGTACAATCTGCCGGTAGAAATAACAAAAATAGATCATAGCTGGGATACTGTACAATCTGCAGATAGAAATAAAAATAAATAAAAAAGGCCATAGGATACTGTCCACAAGGTAAGTATAAAAGTCGAACAGGAAATATAGCATTCGTAGGACACAGTCAACCAAAACCACGCATTCAACACAAACAACAATAAAGGGGAAAATAGATGCAAAATCTACGCCTTGGAACGGGTAGAGTGTCCGGTCTGAAATCGGGAGGTCGTGGGTTCGAGTCCCCTGGCCTCGTCATACTTTAAAAATGGCAGTAGTTACTTGTGACCTTGCTTGACGAGCACATAATGGGTAATATTACATCTGGTTGGCCGTGTGTCAGGTAAAAAGTGACTGGGTGGGACATCATGTACTACGGCGTGGTATTCTAGTGTGGCAGCAATGTGTCTGCTTCATTTAGACTGTAGATAGACTCGTAACAGTAAACACAATCACTCAAACCAGTCCGTACATAATGGCGAGTCAACGAGGGATTCTTCTCATGGCTTAAATGGTAGAGGGACTATAATATTTAGAATTACACAAACGGCTTCAATGCTTCATAAACACTTGAAGTGGCTATTATTCGATGACTTAAAAAGTCAGGAATCAGCCATTTAAACCACAAATATACACCATTGTTTTATGCTTATCAATTTAGAAATGCAATGCATTTATCCAAAGAAAGTATTTATTATCGATATTAAATATACTTAAACGCCGAAAACGTTTTTTGCCAAAGTTACTTCCCCTGACAAACTATCCTCCATTTGTATTTTGGCGGCAGCAGACGTAAACTTTAGATTTCCATTGTTTTTCAGGTAAATTGTTATTTAAAACAGTTGCATGATAAAAAAATTACATGTTTAGTAACTTAGAATTTCAGTTGTATTTTGACTCGTGTCGAAAAGTGATAAATACTCGCCAGAGGCTCGCAAGCGGGTTTAACGTCAACATGATACTGAATGCTTGTTAATCACTTCAAGATTGCCATGTGTACCTTTAAAATTCGGTTTAACAAACTGTATGGAAATTTTGACATAATCGTTGTCAAGTAACCGGGATAGCATTAGCAAATTGTATGCTCAAATCGCCATGCCTTGCGTAATTTGTATATGTTTTTATTTTGTTTTGTTGTTATGTTAACACTATACATCGGCCAACGTTTTAAAAAACGACATTATTTTTCGCGGAATGTCTTCTAATTTCTTTCACTTGATGGCAATGTCCCTTACCCACCCCAACTCTCACGTTACTCCAACCCCACCACACCACCACCACTCCCGCCCCCGCCCCCACCCCCGCACTCACACACACACTCATACACTTACTATAACCCATTGTTCCGACACAATAACAAATTATATCAGAGTTATTTATACTAGCGTAGTCCGATGTTTCATTTTTTTGAAAAGTCTCCCGACTACCTTTGGGATCATGTTATTACTTACTGGTCCATTTGGATCATGTCATTACTAACTGGTCCTTTGGGATCATGTCATTACTTACTGGTCCTTTGGGATCATATTATTACTAACTGGTCCTTTGGGATCATGTTATTACTAACTTGTCCTTTGGGATCATGTAATTACTTACTGGTCCTTTGGGGTCATGTTATTACTAACTGGTCCTTTCTGATCATGTTATTACTTACTGGTCCTTTTTGGGATCATGTTATTACTAACTGTTTCTTTGGGATCATGTTATTAGTAACTGTTCCTTTGGGATCATGTTATTACTTAGTGGTCCTTCGGCATCGTGTTATTACTAACTGGTCCTTTTTTATCATGTTATTACTAACTGGTCCTTTGAGATCATGGAATTAATTACTGGTCCTTTGGGATCATGAAACCCGATATTTGTGACTGTAACACGCCCATTGGTTTTTGCGGTGAGTTGTGTATGTATTAATTTAAATGCCATGTTGTCATTTATATCTAGGCCCAATTTCAAAAATAATAACTTACATTCTCATCACAAATGTCCTATATGCTGACAAAAAACAATCCATAGAAAAATGGGGGTCATGTATACTCTTAGAAAGAACTTGTCTCATGAATGAATGCTCCCTTAAAAAACTTAAACACTGAGATGTCAAAATATAGTATTCATACACTCATTTCCATATAAGCACAAACAATTCAAAACTCGCAATTTTAACATGACAATGCTTGAAAAATGTAACAAATAGATCAGCAATGTGTTATAAATCAAAAATGGCACTTTAAATTAGTGAAAACGCCCTTTTTACGAAAAGTAACGATAATTATTTACCGGCCGCCATTAAACTACGCCATTTATAGGGGCGTGGAATATGTTGCGAATTATGTTACCGCTCATGAACAGCTGCCATATACAACGGTTCAATAACAAAATACTATTATAACCCGAATTTGAAAAGGTCATAAAAGCAAACTAGCCTGAGATTTAATTGCAAACTTCCAAACAGACAGGGCATTTACAATAAAAGTACGTTTAAAAGTCGAACAGGAAATGTAGATTCAAACTTCGAACACGAATTGTAGCATTTAAAAGTCGAACAGGAAATGTAGCTTCAAACTTCGAACACGAATTGTAGCATTTAAAAGTCGAACTATAAATGTAGCATTCTAAAGTCGAACAGGAATTGTAGCATTCTAAAGTCGAACAGGAAATGTAGCATTCTTAAGTCAAAAGGAAATGTAGCATTCAAAAGTCGAACAGGAAATGTAGCATTCTAAAGTCAAACATGAAATGAAGCATTCAAAAGTCGAACAGGAAATGTAGCATTCTAAAGTCGAACTGGAAATGTAGCATTCAAAAGTCGAACATAAAATGCAGATTTCACAGAACACAGTCAATCACAAAGATAAAAGGGTTGACAATATCGACTTTATTTGATACTAATAATATCATTACAGTATAGAGAATTACTATGATCCATATTTTACAATAGATCAATATTTATACAAAATTAAACTTTGTTTTATTTTGAGATTGATGCAAATCAAAACCTTAATTATTCACAAGAAATCCGCGGATTCACATGTCTCGCCTAACGGGGGCGGGACTTAAAAATAAAAGATAAATGATGCTTAAATGAAAGTGTGTAAACATTTAATAACTAAAAACAATGGAGTTTGCTGAGATGACATTTAAGTGCATTTGTTTAAAACAAAATGCCGTTCTATCAGCTCCAAAACGTAGGACAAAGTCGTAGATGAAATCCATGCGTCCAAAAAGACGCACTACCCAAGACACAACTATGTCAAAATAGAATGTTTTGTCTTCCAAAGATTATAAGCTATAAACTAAGGTTTAAAGCATCCATTGCATAATTATAGTTCACGAGAAAATGATGTAAATGTAACAATTAAAGTTATCTGCCCTTTGCTTGGATGGTGAAGGTCACATCCACATTTGCTTTTTGACACGTTGTGATTTACTACCCAAGAAACTACTATAAGCGAAGTTTGAATGGTCTAATGCATACAGTTTGTGAAAATGAGACCTAAACGCAAAATGTGTGAGTAAAAATTATAAGGTCATCTGCCCTTTGCTTGGAGGGTCAAGGTCACATCCACATTTGCTTTGTCACGTTGCAATGTACCACTGAAGATACAACTATAAGTAAAGGTTGAAAGGTCCAGTGCATACAGTTTGTGAAAAAGAGACCTAAACGCAAAATTTGAGGGTAAACATTTTAAGGTTATCTGCCCATTGCTTGGATGGTCAAGGTCACATCCACATTTGGTTTGTCACATTGCGATGTACAACCCAAGATACAACTATGAGCAAAGTTTGAAAGGTCTAGCGCATACAGTTTGTGAGAAAATGAACTAAACGCAAAACTTGAACGTTGAAACCTTCGCCGCCGCCGCCGCCGCCGCCGCCGCTGCCGCCGGAAAAGGCGAGACAATACCTATACAAGTACAAATATATTCGATAACTAAGCAACCACTTTTGAAATGTTTAACCAATCCAGCAGCATTTAATAGCTATATCCTGGTGATTTATATATTTCTGTGAGTCAATTAATTTTAATTAGGTGTTGTTATAAATCCAATGTCCAATATATTTCTAAATGCATGTTGCTGTAGTTATAGCTCATTTCACAGATAAGCGAGGTAAATAATGATTTTGCGGAACAAATCTTCGCACATAGTAATGCATTTTACATTTATATATATGAAAAACTTTACAGTATGTATGAAACAATTTACATTATATATGAAACATGTACATGATTTACATTACTAACGTTACCATTAGTAACGGGATTCAGAAAGTAAGCTAGAAGCATTTATGATTCTGTCTCACAGTAGGGGTCATCCTCCCATATAGGACGTTATATGTGTTAAAATGATTATTTGACGCATTATTTTCGAATGTACTGACTTTAGAACGTTTACGTCATAAAAGTAAACGACTTTATGCAAATTTCTGAATATCAATTAAAGTTCAAATCAGTATGTGAGTCAAATAGATCAAACATTTCTTCAATTTATTTCCCTCAAACTTAGCAAAACATTATGACCGTTTAGACAATTGCTGACGTTTTATTTTGAGACCTTTTCGTTTGTTTAAAAAGTAGCTCCTTAACAACATTAAATATGGAGGCTTGCCTTGCCTCCTTGCACAAGATCATAGAATATCGTCAAATATTGCACAATTAGGTAAATATAAAGTAAACAAGATAATATGAAAGTATACAATAAGTAATACAGTATGGGCTTATCGACATCCACATGTGAGTTTTTGTAGCATTTCCATTTCATCTGTCTGTCATACTCTAACTTCCGAAAACTGGTAGTTAAAGTATACTTGTCGTTCTGATAGGTGTTATTATCAATTAAATGATTTGCAGCTGTGCAATTACAAAGGAAATGTCAATGACCATGCCTCAACTTCAACTACATGATTTACAACTGGGCAAATACAAAGGAAATGTCAACGACAATGCTACAGTTTCAATTAATTTATTTACATCTGTGCAAATACAAAGGAAATGTCCGCGACCATAATTTACGGAGTATATATTATGAAATAGCTCGGTTACCTCCAGTATTTCATAATGTATGCTCATAATATCTAGTATAGGACGTAAGTAAACACACGTTCAAGTTTAATATATATATCATGTTTAATTTGACTACTTTTTGTGCTACATTTGCTGTTCGACATTTACCTGTCAACTGGATCTCTGAATACTTTGAGTATTTTTGCATTCGGTAGAAAATGGTGGATGTAATCCAGTATGACGAATTTGGGTTCTTCTGTGCCTTCGTTGCCAGGAAGATTCATCCAGTGGTTGTTTAAATGTAAATTAGATGGACTACCCTCACCTACAATCGAAACCAAAGGTATACACTCAATAAAGCTTTCTTTATATATGATATTGAATATTTCGGACAGTGACTTCAATATCAACGAAAGTAATTGTCCTCGTTGGATGGCTCATTTTTGTCTCGCTTTCACAGAAGGTGGCGAGATATTTTTCAAACAATTGGTCAAAACAAAATACTTATCACATAACTATTCTAAAATATAGTTAAACTAAAACAAATATTGAAGATGCAAAAGTGAATTAGGAATTTTGTTCAGAGTACTGGTTACCTACCTATTATTTTTTCATAAGTTTCAATGTTCAACGCGGCGGGGTTGAACATATTTATGTACTTGTTGAAGTTATCGTATGTTGATGTTGGTTGTCCTGTTAAATAATAATTAAACTGTGTTAATGTAAAATATACGCATTAAATTATTGCGAAAGTAAATCAAATATATATACACTCAAGTGATATGAAAACGCAACACGGGAATTTCCGCTATATATTGTATGTACAATATGCTGCTTTTAATCGAATGGTACATGGCTACGTAAGACCTTTCCTTTTGGAAAAAATACTAAAACAACAAATAATACAGCAAATAGTATTCCTGCAATGTTTCATTATTCACAGAGTACGCGTTTGGCTCAATCTTGTGAGCAAACTTAGGATGCAAAATTTTGCAAACTATTTACGTTAAATACAGTACTGAACTAGCTCAATTTTTCGAAGAGCAACTTCAACATTGATGAAGTTCTTGTTACAAAGTGTAGTGTGATTAAAACGTCTACAACATCACAGTTGTGTCCTTTCTCCAGTTAACTGCAACTTTTTTTAAAAAAAACATCTTGGGATTTCTTTGGAATATTATGTGCAATTAAGTGTGCAGTATATACAATATATAGCGGAAATTCCCGTGTTGCGTTTTCATATCACTTGAGTGTATATATAAATACAAATATAACATATTTTTAAGTGGGATATTATATGTTACACCGTCAATAAAGACGGTGATCTTCGAAAGGGTAAATGTTATTGGTTTTGAATGGGTGTTTTTTGAGGACTGTGGTTTGCAAATGCTATGTTCCAGTTAGACTTGTAAGAGTAGGAAAGGTTCCCGGAATCCTGTTTATCCTTCCCCTTTTTTTTTGAGCGGCTCTAAATAACCTATGCAGCCGTTGAACAACATTCCATTATGTGTTAATTATGTTCGACTCTTGTATCTACTTTAATTATCCTGTAAGTTAATTTAGATTTTGTGATTACCATACTTTTTAATGAAGAGAAATCTTCACCATTAAGAAACCGCGGTTGGTTGCTACACTCCCTCCCTTACGGTTTCTTAATGGTGAATATTTCTCTTCATAGCCTCCATCCTATACATAAACTGTGTACACACGTGTTCGAAATATTGATTTTACGTATTAGCAAATTAAAAACCCAAATGTAGCGACCTTAGAAAGTAAATACTGGGATTTTATTTTGTTAAAATTCCACTTAATAAATACTAACTTAATTATTTTAACAATTCAATGACCGATGACATTGATGTACAAATGAACATTCCCGCGAGCGCAGTGTACCAGTGATCGCACTTAATAAAATAAAGACCTAATTTGAAATTTAATGAAATAAGTTTAAACATAATTAGAAAATCGAGTCTATCTGATTGGATTCAAAAGTAGGTTGAACACTGATTCCAAGTAATAGCACATGAAGGCCAAGTCACCCAAGACAGGGACAGCAGCCAAACCAAAGAAGGCAAATACCCCAAAGAATGCAGCCACCAAGTCACCACAGAAGGTTAAGGCAGCCAAGCCAAAAGAAAGCCAAGACAAGGCATCCTCATTTTCAGTAATGACACCAACATCAAATTGCGTCGTTGAAAACCTAAATAAACCTAAATAAACCATGACCTATTGTTTAGACTTTTATCAAAACCAAAGCATATTATCACATTCTTTCTTAAAATGTCACATGACAAACGATGCATTTTAGAATGTTCATTGTTTACGATAGTATGTCATTTCGCAGTTCGACAACTGGAAAGATTGCAGTTCAACGAGAATCGAGTTTGTCCACCATTTCTTATTCTATTTTGTACAAAACTAAACATGTATGGTAATTCTGGTTGCTAACATATACTATACTCACTTCTAATAAATACTGAAAAGGGGATCCCTTGGAAGCAACAAACACAAACAAGAGAGACAAGTAGCAGGCTAGCATCATGTTCTTTTAATAACTCCCTACTTAGGTAGTGCCAATAAAATCACTCAACTCCAACAAGAAATATATTATAAAATATATTCACAGTAATTCAGTGCTTAATATAATTGTTTACCCGAGTGGATAATAGTCACTTACTGAATCGCTTCCTTGCAAACCACTGGGCTTCTTTAAATCCGGCCTTCTCAAAGTCAGGATGGAGGGACAAACGGAAAAACAAATCGCTTGTTCCACATTTCTTCACGCCTATTATGTAGACATACGGTAAGCATCTCAAATGTGTGCCCTTGCCTTCAGCATCTTTTTGCTTGTACCAACATGGATTCTTGAAATTTGGGTCAAATTCAATTTGGCGCTGAAATAAAGTATGTATAAGTACAACTTTAATAGTTTTTTTATAAGTTATATAGACGACCAACTAAACATCCAGCATACATAAATAACAACATACACGCACGCACGCACGCACGCACGCACGCACGCACACACCCATACACGCATACACACACGCGCACACGCGCAAACACACACCCACCCACACACACACATACACACATACACACATACACGCACACACACATACATACATGCATACATACATACATACATACATACATACATACATACATACATACATACATATATACATATATACATACATACATACCTTAATAGGCACATACGTGCGTACATACGCACGCACGCAAGCACGCACACGCAAATACACACGCACACAACATACAAACATACCTATATAACTACGTACGTACGTACATATGCACACACGCACATGCACAAGAACACGCAGTTATCTCCCCTAAGCCGAAACAACAAATTATATGTATTCTTTGTAGCCACTACATTTGTAATGTCCTTATTAAACGAATGTGGAAAAGAAATTGTTTTTTTTTTTCATTTCTACTTTCTTGTTCTAGAAAGCACAATGTGTTGTTTTTAATGCAGTGAAGACGTTATATAGTATTTCAAATATAATAAAGGTAACGTAAGTGTTGTTTAAATATTGATTGAAATGTCATCATCCCACAAGTTTTATGTTAAGGCGTATGTTGCTTAGAGACCGATTATTTATTTTTAAGTTCCATAAAAAACGTTTTACAGAGAAAAACTTCTTCCATTTATATTTAACCGACTATATAATTTCAAAAACAAGTCTTAATTAAGTCCGTTCTATAGCCTTAACATTCATGCTATCCTTTTAAAATCAATTCACTTTAAAAAGCAAGTGTCCAAGGCAGCGTTTCATGTAACCAGACAAAAATCCAAAACGTTGATAACGTTAAATTTTTGTCTTCAAGCTTGTTTTATCGTGCCCCAAACGGTTTATTATATTGTAACTCCGGCTTCTGCCAAGTCATTGAGTACTTGATTTGTGTCTTCCGATGCTTTTGTTTTTTTATAAAATCATGTTTTTTAGGCCAAACGTGTTTTTTCAGGCCAAACGTGTTGTCACAACATGATATTGTGTAGAGCGGTTCTATGGGTGCCGTTTTACAATTTATTCACTATTGATAAATATCTATAATTGAATTTAAGATATCTATAATTCGAATATGAGATATCTTATATTATTTATAGACATTATTAATTATTTATAGATATCTTATATTCTAATTACGATATCTGTAATTCATTTAGAATCGATTGATAGATATCTTCTATTCGAATTATGGATATCCACCATAATTCATATTAAGATATCAT
>JAWPHD010018886.1:0-37990 GCA_037043455.1 Cyrtodaria siliqua
GTGACTGGACCTTGATTTATAATTTAAAGCAGTCGTATAGGGACTGGACCTTGTTTATAAATCAGCCATATAGGGACTGGACCTTGGTTTATAAATCAGCCATATAGGGACTGGATGTTGGTTTATACAGCAGCCATATAATGACTGGACCTTGGTTTATAGGAGGTCATGTATGGACTGGACCTTGGTTTATTGGGGGCTCTAGGGACTGGAACTTGGTTTATAGGAGGCCATATAAGGACTGGACCTTGATTTATAGGAGGCCATATAAGGACTGGACCTTGGTTTATTGGGGGCCCTAGGGACTGGACCTTGGTTTATAGGAGGCCATATAAGGACTGGACCTTGATTTATAGGAGGCCATCTAGGAACTGGACCTTGGTTTATAATAAGCCATAGGGACTGGACCGTGGTGTATAGGTCATATAGTGAAATGATCTCCATTCTTGGTTTATTGGGGGTCATACCTGTCCTTAGTTCATAGTCTTGTCTAAAACACTGATGAAAACATGTTAAAAAAATAACAGTTAAACAGGTTTTGGAGTTACGTTGATCAACATCAAGTCAAGGTTAAATATCAAACGCTGTTTATTAACATTACCTTTCCATGGTCCTATTTAATACTATTTAGAGAGAAAATCTGGAATTAAATGAAAAGTACTTGAGCAAGATCTCTCGAGGACTGTTCCATTAAAACATAGCAGAGTCCCCAGAAAGGCAATTTAATAAACAACTATATGTTAACCCTATTTTCTGAAATTTGGTTCAACCCAGTTTTGCATCTGTGGGTGATTGTTGAATTTCAGAAGAGTCTTCATAGGGTCCCATGTATGTTTTAATGGAATAGCCCCTAATTTAATGTTGAATTAAAGATTAGGTAAAAAAAATAACAGACATTTTTTGTTTAAATAATCAAGCTTGCTTAAAATAAAAAGTATTTTGCATAGCTGGCATTCTATTGTCAATATGAAGATATTGTTGATGAGCAACCTAGTGCTGATGTAGAATAAATATATATTTTTTACATTCATATCTCTGTTATAAAGTATACTTTATGTATGTAAGTAATCCTTTATGTACATAATGACTGTACATTTTGTGTATATAACTATATATATTTTGTAAACAACACTGTAAATAGATTATGCATCAATTTATGTAAATTAAGATGTTTATATGTAATATACTCCCCATCTTGTGATATAGATGTTATTCATTCATTTCATATTCTAGTACATCATAGGCATGGAAACAAAATTCAATTTAAGCTAGAAAAAAAAGTTTTACGGATGTTTTCCCACTGAAATTTGGGGGTGGTGGGGTGGGGGAAAGTGCTAAAAGTTTTAGGATGGTAATAGCGTTACACTTTTATATACTATGGTTTACTTTGCAGCAGTCAGTAATTGCAAGTTATTAAAGAAACTAACCCGCAAAACAACGGGAAAATGCACTACAAACCATTTATCAAAACTCTGTCAAGGTGTTCCGTTCCGTTCATTCTAATGTATGTGCCGATTAAAAGTATAGGATTTTTCACAGGTTCTAAAAATAACCGTGATTGAATATGCATAAAATTAATCACGAGTTGGTAACTGAATTCAAAGCCCCTTTTTTCGGTTTTTGGCCTGGATAGATAAAGCTGTTTATAGTGTGTATCGAGTTTGGTTTCTCAAAATATGTAAGTTTTATACATACCTCGCCGTAGTAGGTTTAGAAACATGTTGTAAAAGTTTGCTGTTATTGGCAGGATAGCTACTTTAAAATAACCCGGACTAATTTAGCACTGCAAATTTGAGTCATTCAGGGAAAATACATCATCTTGTGGTCACCCAATCTCATTAAAATCAGACCCTTTATCACGCTACGATACTCGACACTACAAGGATCTGACAACTCTCCATTGGAGGTCACGTCAGATTGATAGTATGATTAGCCAAACAGATTTCTGCCTACAAAATTGCTCCGTATAGACTGCTTCACTGCATATGTCTCGTTTCAGTAAAATGCTGTGGAGCAGTCTACGCTCAGTATTGAAAGAGACATTGTCCGTTACTTTAAGCTTATAAAACACAGAATAATTGCGTTGACAAGACATAATACACCAACCATTATTGAATATTTACTGAAAAAAGTAATAAAGAAAAGATTGTTTGACGGAATTTAATAGCGTGTGGGATTGAACCCACACTGAAATGACACTCGTGGGACAACAGTCAAATTTGCTATCCACTGAGCTAAGCGGGCCAGATGTACTATGACTTACTATTTAGATTACTAATGTCGTAATCATTTCGGTGGAATATATATTTTCAAAACACACATGGCAGCGCCCATGATTTTCTCCGTATCTTGATATAAAACATGCCATTTAGTGCATTTCTTTGAATTTATCATGCAGTCCACAGCAATAACACAGGAAGACTTTATTTTTATTCGGATATAGATCTATGTGCTTATTTGGATTTTCGTTTGAGAAAAAAAGAGAGTATATCAAAGCGTAATTAGGATTTAATGAGATTGGTTGTCACCTATTGAGCTTTCTATTCTCCAAGTGCTTTAGTTCAACTGATATAAATTGAACACTTTTAGGTGTCAGCTGGCTTCTGCTTTACAAACTTTATTTGTTGCTGTTTTTTTTAAAAAAAGGCAAGATGTTATCACATGTGTCTTGTGAGTTTATTACTAAGGTCACAATTTCCTGTCCGACGAGTCAGGCGATTAATTTTCTCCAAATGAAATTGGTCGCAGTATAGTTGAAACTTGTCGGTGACAACCGTTGCTGTATAGCTGAAACTAGTCTATGCAATCTGCTTTAAATGTTGTGTGTTCTGAACACCGCACAAGGCGCCACCATGGTGTGTCACCATGTTATTTCACTTTTATAACACTGCTTAAGGAGAGGCCATGATTTCTCCATAATATGTTGCTGTTGTGCGTCACCTTTATATGTCGATATGGCATGTCCGATATCACCATATGAGATTTGAACAATAGATCTGTACGACTCGAGTGTACAAATGAGGATTTCACAGAAAAGTTAACCCTTAACCTGCTACATATTTATAATGGACTGTTCTTTGTTTGAATTAAGACCATTCCATTTATGTGACAAAGGGATGTCTTGGGGAAAATGACTGATCTGTGGACGGACGTTGTAAACCCTGATCAGCCTGCGAGTTACTCACAAGCTGATCTTGGTTTACAATGGACGCAAAGGCTATTACCGGTATAGTCTTGCTTAGCGGGTTAAGGGTTAAACCTTTCTTTTTTTCCATGTACCCATTCTCTGGCAATCTTGAATTTATGTTCTGACCAGTCATTGTTGGTATAAATATTCTATAAACAATCTTAAGCAAAGGACCTACTAATATTTTTATGATTTTTTTGTTGTCAGCTCATCAACACATTACGTAGGTTATTTAGAGCCACTCCAGGAGATAGGTAAAGGATAAGGAAATAATGAAAGATCTAATAGAAGGGATAAGAGATAGTTCTAGATTTAATAGGTTGCTCTGGTGTATTTATCTGCTTAGAGGATAAACCCCAGTACATGAGTTAATGGCCCAAACTGATGGACAAAGCCTCGTTCATATATTTAATTGACATATTCAAGTCTTAGAGACTTAAGTTTCTACTTATTGCTCAGCTAAAGCAGTGTTTTTAGAGCATGCATAGCCTGACCAGATGGCGTTCTCTTGACATTAATGTCCCCTGATATTATGAAAACAGATAAAGGTGATCCTCATTTGAACCGCTCAGTCGACTTGACTGTGTTAATGTTTTTGGAGAAGTTGAGTGTTTTGTATCTCTGTGTATGTTGTAATACACTTGTGCTTGTCTTCCATTTATTTGTGTGCCGAGTGTACGGCATGAAATATTAAACTTTTTCTAGAATTTTTTATTCATACATGTTCTGATACTTTTAACAAAAATGAAAGGTGTTAAACATGTGTTACTATTGACAAAATACAAAAGTTGCTGCTGCTTGTACCACCAAATGTCATTTGTACAGACATTCTTTGCACATTTGAGCTTTAAGAATCTTATTTGTGGATTCCCTATGAAATTTTTTGTTTAAAAGTGAAGGGAGTATTTATTGTAAATGACCCAAAATCTGAAGGTTCCAGTTTCCTTCTAGCTTTTCCATTATTTATTTTTTGGTATTCTAAAAACACAACTTTATACCTAGTGGTTATAAAACTATAATGTGGGTGTATAGGGAGCTACACAATGGCAATGGGTGTCCCAACACACTCTCCAGGTGTCAAACTTTCTAATATTCTAACTGTTACCTGTGTTTTTCTTTGTATAAAGACCAACTTGTTACATTTTCCCTATTCAAACCAAACATCTTACCATGTTTAAGGGACATGTAAACCCGATAGATCTTTCTTTTCTTCAGAATATTTGATTTTTGAAAAGGTAAGTTTTTTTTGTGTAAACACGTCTGATCTTTCATGTTTCTTTACAGCAATTTGTTAAAATTCGTTTACTTGAATGTTTTTTTGTTTTTTTTTAAAGAAGGCCTATATTAAATATAACTAGTTACTTCTTTCAAATGATGCAGCTGTATGATGTTTCATTATGTCCTATTATTTCTTTATTTAATACCACAATCGTGTAATAACATCAGTTGACGTTATGCAACGTTCAACATTATTAAACGAGACACCTTGTATTTTGCTAGTTATTTTAGTGTGATACCGTTATAAATAATGTCAAGGAGACATTCGCGTTAATTTAGTTGAGGGGTAGGCGAAACAATTCTCCAGATGACGCGCGTCCCTATAAAACATTATTACATCATGTGTAATAGTTTAGGAATAGATGGCCATGTGTCCCTATAACCATTATTACATCATGTGGAATAGTTTAGGAATAGATGGCCACGTGTCCCTATAACCATTATTACATCATGTGTAATAGTTCAGGAATAGATGGCCACGTGTCCCTATAAACATTATTACATCATGTGTAATAGTTCAGGAATAGATGGCCATGTGTCCCTATAACCATTATTACATCATGTGTAATAGTTTAGGAATAGATGGCCACGTGTCCCTATAACCATTATTACATCATGTGTAATAGTTTAGGAATAGATGGCCACGTGTCCCTATAACCATTATTACATCATGTGTAATAGTTCAGGAATAGATGGCCATGTGTCCCTATAAACATTATTACATCATGTGTAAAGTTCAGGAATAGGTGGCCATGTGTCCCTATAACCATTATTACATCATGTGTAATAGTTCAGGAATAGATGGCCATGTGTCCCTATAACCATTATTACATCATGTGTAATAGTTCAGGAATAGATGGCCACGTGTCCCTATAACCATTATTACATCATGTGGAATAGTTCAGGAATAGATGGCCACGTGTCCCTATAACCATTATTACATCATGTGGAATAGTTCAGGAATAGATGGCCACGTGTCCCTATAACCATTATTACATCATGTGGAATAGTTCAGGAATAGATGGCCACGTGTCCCTATAACCATTATTACATCATGTGGAATAGTTCAGGAATAGATGGCCACGTGTCCCTATAACCATTATTACATCATGTGGAATAGTTCAGGAATAGATGGCCATGTGTCCCTATAAACATTATTACATCATGTGTAATAGTTCAGGAATAGATGGCCACGTGTCCCTATAACCATTATTACATCATGTGGAATAGTTCAGGAATAGATGGCCACGTGTCCCTATAACCATTATTACATCATGTGGAATAGTTCAGGAATAGATGGCCACGTGTCCCTATAACCATTATTACATCATGTGGAATAGTTCAGGAATAGATGGCCACGTGTCCCTATAACCATTATTACATCATGTGTAATAGTTCAGGAATAGATGGCCATGTGTCCCTATAAAACATAACTTCATCACGTGTAATGGTTGAGGAATAGTTGTTCTGTTTGAAGTTTGCTGTACTCTAGTCTTGTTAATGGTCTGTTGTTACACATTTGTTATTGTTTGTTATACATTGACAACACCGTATTTTTAAATCAATTCTTCGGTGAGAGCTTGTCAATGTTTTGTTCAATTTTACGTTCTTGATCAATGTTTTAAAAACAGTTTGCTGATTGTTGCTTAACTTTACCCCAGAGAGTAATCGGTATTTGATTTCTGATAATAAAAAAAAGTAGAAAAAACTTCAGTATGTAATTTGTTAGCATGGTATGTAAAGGGGAATGCAGAATAGAGACTGCTACGCATGTATCAATTATAATGCAACACAAACTGTCCTAGAAATGGCATAAGTGACTTTACAAATAAATGGGTGCCCAGGGTCCATATTCATAAAACTTCTTAGCACTATCTTAAGTCAGATTTTATCAATTTTTTAAACACCTTTTTCTATCGATTTAAGACGTTTTCTTAATATTGCTAATAAGGTTATGGATAAATAAAATCTACAGCTAGATATTTATCTTATACTAGATGGTTTGTAGCGTCCTTGAGAGGTTAATAAGGAGATTTAAAAATATGTAAACATCTTAAATTCTGACTTGTCATATTTTCCACGCTTTATGAATATGGGCCCTGCTCTTTAGTGATATTGTTAAGCATGAATATCCATGCTTCATTGTGGCATTGTAAAGCAGCAGTATTCATGCTCTTTTTTTGGCACTGTAAAGCAGCAATATTCATGCTCTGTTGTGGCATTGTAAAGCAGACATCCATGCTGTATTGTGGCATTGTAAAGCAGACATATTCATGCTTTATTGTGGCATTGTAAAGCAGGCATATTCATGCTCTATTGTGGCATTATAACACAGACATGTCCATGCTCTATTGTGGCACTGTAAAGCAGATATATCCATGCTCAGTTATGGCATTGTAAAGCAGACATATTCATGCTCTATTGTGGCATTTTAACACAGACATATCCATGCTCTATTTTGGCACTGTAAAGCAGACATATCCATGCTCTGTTGTGGCATTGTAAAGCAGGCATATTCATGCTCTATTGTGGCATTTTAATACAGACATATCCATGCTCTATTGTGGCACTGTAAAGCAGACATATCCATGCTCTGTTGTGGCATTGTAAAGCAGACATATTCGTACCTGATGGTGGCATTTAACCAACTTGTAGTCAAGAATCAGAAACAGTGTTCCTTGCGAAAGTAAGATGTCTCCCTGTTTCAGGATATCTTGACCCACTCTGATTATTTTCTTCTCAGTATTTCTTCTGATACTGATATTTGAGTCTGACAATAGGAATGCCTTCTCCATTGTTTCACCGGGGAATACTGTTGCTAAATTAGTTTTCATACCTCACACTGCATTTTTAGGGTTATACATTACACTGCTTAGATGTTTATTTCATTCAAAAGATTGTAGCCCATTTATACATATGTACGCTGGTAGATGTTTATATAGTGCCCGTTAGAGATATACTATTTGTATATATTTGTTGTGTACAGCTATGGTGTACACTGAATCATGTATCATTTCATTGTAATTCCAGCCTATATGACTAGGCCATGTTAAATTGAGCATGTAAATCTGCCCAACTAAACTATTACCAAATAAAACAAATTTAATGAAACTGTTTTGTTGAGAAATTTGTTGACAACCCAAGTGATGTTCTATGTCGGATGTTTGTAGAAACTACATTTGATGTGCATTGTGTTATTCCAAGTTTTATAATCACTCCATCGCATCAGCAACTCAATTTACTTTGAGAAACACTAATATTGACTGTGTTTAGTTGGTGTAATTTAGCGGACGGGTAATGCCACGTTAGGCGGCGCTGTTAAGATTTGGCCTTTGGTGACATTGGAATTCCAATGCATTGGTTAACCATCCCCTACATTGGTTAACCATCCCCTACATTGGTTAACCATCCCCTAAGCTTTCTTGTCATGAACTGCCAATCGATTACTAATAAAACGTGGCCTAATGGCCCTAAAGCTACAAGCGCTTACCCGAGTCTTCGGGTATACCTACATTTATGAAAAACTAGAAGCGGAACACTTGTTTCGCCTGCCATGTACTTGTTTCAGCATGAATACTCTAAATTACAGTTTAAAGACGGAGGAGAGAGTGCAAACCTTCATGAATTGTGGAGCTTTTTTTTTTTTAAAAATTAAAGTTCATGAATTGAATTGAATTGGATTTTATAGTCGCACCAACAGCTAAGGTCATATGGCGACTTTCCAGCTTCCATTGGTGGAGGAAGACCCCAGGTGCCCCTCCGGGCAATTTTCGTGCACGGGCGGGCACCTGGGTAGAACCACCGACATTCCGAAAGCCAGCTGGATAGCTTCCTCACATAAAGATTCCTAGGCCCCTGAGGGATCGAACCTACAGCGTTGAGGGGCAAGTGATTTCAAGTGAGAGACGTTAACCACTCGGCCACGGACGCCCCTAAAGCTCACGAAAAAGGGCATAACTCTGCATTGTATCATTGACAAGGAGGAACTCTATACAGTTTCATGACCATAGGTGAATAGTATGCCAAGTTATGAGCCAGGTTATGTTGCAGGTTAAAGTTTTATGAAAAGGGGCATAACTCTGCTGAAATGAGTCAGATTTATTGGACATGGGTAACAACTCCTTCAGGTAAGATGAATATGTGTGAGAAGTTTCATGAACACCGGTCAGATACTTTTCTAAGTTACAGCCAGTTATGAGCTTGGTAAGGTTGCCGCTTTAAAGTTTTATGAGAAGGGACATAACTCTGCCAAAATGAAAGTCCGGCGAATTGTAACGAAATTACCTTAAGGTAAGATAAAGATGTGTGTGAAATTTTATGAACATAGGTCATATACTTTTAAAAGTTGGCCAAGGTTAGGAAGCAGATTCAACTGTGACGCATGATGGACAAAGTGATCTCTAAGTGTCTACCATGCTACGCATGCGGCATAAAACATGTCTCCATAGTTATTGAGAGGAAGATTTTACTATACATATCAGTGTCAAGCCTATTAAAAGACCATCTCTATAATTAGACCATCTGCTGTGAAAAACCACTATTGTATTATTATACCCAAGCTAAACCATGAAAATCCTTGTATACTCTGTAACTCAACTCCCTCTAAAGCAAATCTCATGAAACTGTGTGGAGACTGCCTGTGATGAGAGGATGACCCTAGTGATTTTAAGGTCAGTAGGTCACAGGTCAAGGTCATCGGGATCTGATAATGAAAAACTTGTCTGCTCCATAACTCCATCTCCCCCCTGAAGCAAATCATGAAACTTCATGAGTGGACTGTCTGTGGTGAGAGTGACCCCTAGCGATTTTTTGGTCAAAGGTCAAGGTCACTGGGACCAATAATGAAAAACCTTGTCCTCTCCACACCTCTCCCACTGAAGCAAATCTCATGAAACTTCATGGGTGGACTGCCTGCGGTGAGAGGGTGACTTCTATTGATTTTGAGGTCAAGGCCACCGGGACCCGATAATGAAAAAAAAAACGGGGGGGGGGGGGGGGGGGGGGGGGGGGGAGGCTGGTAGCAGGGGTACATATGTGTTGCCCTTAATAGGCGACAGCTTTAGTTTTTAATTAAAAATATGATACATGGACTTGGAATGAACGTGACAATCTATGCTATGAAGTAGTAGTTTTATAGGGAGTTCAATTGACGTTTCATCAAAATCGCAACTTGGTTCTGGAAAAAAAAACGTTTGTTAAAAGTGTTTCTTATGTCTTGACATAGTGACCTTGTTTTAAAACGAATCGACCCCGACTTGTAAAAATATGAGAGAGGTTAATGCCGGTCAGCTACAGGTGAAGTTACCTCAAGATCCTACAATCAAGTCATTTAAAGGTTTTCCTTTGATTCGACTTCTTGGCCGTATTTGTGGCCCATTGAACCGATTTGTATAAACTTTAGAGAGGTAAATTACAAAATCCTACAGGTACCTACCATCGGTTGTAGATAGGTCGTTTAATGGTATTCCTTAATTTGACCTTGTGTCCTAGTTTTGACATATTGACCCGAATTGTACAAACCGAAGATAGTGCAATGCCAGGGTACTGCAGGTGAAGTTTCACCCAGATCCTACTATGTACGTTCTAAGAAGAAGCCGTTTAAAAAGTTTAACTTGAAATGACCTAGCTTTTTTAACAGGTCGATCGAATTTGTGTAAACTTGAGAGTAAATGCCAATATGATATAAGTGAAAGTTTCATCAAGTTCCTATCGCTGATTCTAGAGAAGATTATATTTTTTATTTGACCTAGTGACCTAGTTTTTGACGTATTTACTCGATTTGTACAAACTTTAGAGATGCCAGGATATGAGGATGAAGTTTTATCAAGATAATATACCACCGGTTCTGAAGAGGAAATAGTTTAAAGGTTTTTCTTTGACTTGACAGAATGATTTAGTTTTGTTTTTTGACGGATTGACTCGATCTGTCGACAATAAAGAGAGAGGTCAATGTCAGGTTAAGTCAAGCACCTATCATTGGCTAAATTCAACCCTTCTAAATGCCAAGTAATAACTAAACGAAGAAATGTAATAAACACCCGTTACTTTCTTCATAATACAAAACTGGAATTAGTCTCATCAGCTAAATATCTGAGAGTTGAAATATCAAATGACCTATCCTGGAAAAAACATCGATTCAATCACAAAAAAGGCAAACCAAACACTAGGCTTTCTCAGACCAAATTATTAAAGTTCATTCAGAAAAACTAAAATCAACAACATACAAGACACCGGTCAGGCCCCACGTTGAGTACTGCTCACCTATCTGGTCCCCGTACACTAAATCAGGTATCCGTCGGATAGAATCTTTTCAGAGACGAGCTGCACTGACATGTTGATCGCATTACAATGGAGACGCCTTGACCTTCGTCGCATTGACCAAAGACTGGTCATGTTTTATATCACCCATCATCTTGTAGCAATCCCTCCAGAAGATTATCTTATACTAAATACAGATTTTCAGATTTTTATTCAATAAGTCATGGCTCTTTAAGAGCATGTGACAACATAACAAGAACATATATACAGATCCCAAAGCAATGTGAACAAACAGAAATTAAAACGCTATATGGATGGAGAATGAGTAACATTTAATAGTATTATCTGCATGCCTTTAAAATAGATTTACAAATTATAGCTAGATTTAACGAAGTGTTTTTATCCTGATTATTCACGATGAGATCATACTTAACAGAGTTTGGATGTTTGTAGTATAAATAAGAGTTTACATATTTTCTTCTTTCTGCATTAAAATGACTACAATAAAACAAACAAATCATGGAATTCATCACTAACAAGTTGGAATTGCACGAATGACAGTCTTAAACTTCTTTCGATGTTCTGATATCTGGTAACTTATGATTAACACATCTAAATTTACAGAGTACATTTGCAAGATTAAAAGGTAATATAGTAAAATATTTTTCAAAAGCAGGATCATGTTTGTACATGCGATAATTAAGACATTTGCTAAAAGTTTGAACATCATTATTCCAGTTTTGCAAGAACTGATCATGTAGTCTCGATTTAACGATCATTTTAAACACACTTGGTAATTGAATTGAATTGGATTTTATAGTCGCACCAACAGCTAAGGTCATATGGCGACTTTCCAGCTTCCATTGGTGGAGGAAAACCCCAGGTGCCCCTCCGGGCAATTTTCGTGCACGGGCGGGCACCTGGGTAGAACCACCGACGTTCCGCAAGCCAGCTGGATAGCTTCCTAAAGGGAGGGTTTTGATCCAACCATTAATTTGACAAATCCATATTATTTAGAGTACTTTGAACATAATCAATCCAAGGTAATTAACATTTGCATTAACATATACAATGAATAACTTCAAAAGATGTGTTATACGATATGGAAATTATCTTTTCATGATAACTATGCGTGATTTTACACCAACAATCTACAGTAATTTTGCAGTGAAACAGGCCTGATACCAAGTTCGCTATATAACATACAGTTTGGAGTACTACGGTTCAAATTTAATATGAATTTACAAAATTTCAACTGAAACTCATCAGCAATAATACAATTTCCAATAACCCACACTTCAGAACCATACATAAGTATAGGTACAACCATAGTGTTAAATAAGTGTAACTGCAAATCAATTGACAGCAAACGTTTTCTTTATCTCTTTAAAAGGGAAAACATGGCCTTTCTAGCTTGATCAATTAAACTTTTTTTGGTTTTAGCAAATTTACCGTTATAAGAAAAATCTAATCCTAATTAGGAGAAATCTTCCGACTAATTCGAGGACACTGCAATCTTAGTAGAAATTAGGAAGGCTCTTGAACCCCCTTTTATTTTTACAAAAGACAACCACTTTGGTATTGGAAGTATTCACCTGCAATCCCCATAAAGAACAATAATCGGACATAGGGTTTAGTGCTAACTGTTAGTCAAGCGAACTTTCTGCTAAGATGACAGTATCATCAGCATATAAAATAACAGAAATAATTTAAAAAAACACATAAATTTCTTCATTGCTTAATGCATCTTTTACATACTCGAACAGTGAAGACAAACCATTAAACTTACTAGACATAAACTGAGACAGATCATTCAGAAAACGAGACAAAAGTATTGGGGACAAATTCTCACCTTGGCGTACACCGGAGAAGCTTTCAAAAATCCAGACAACCTATTGCCACCACACTTAATTATTTTTAAACATTTACCATCAATGTTAAAACACAACAGTTTATGCCACAATGCGACCCTATTAACCTAGTCGAACGCTTTACGATAATCTATAAAGGAACAAAACAGTTTTTTATTCTTATGTAAAGAGAAATCTGCTAATATTTTCAAAGAGAAAATGTGATCAACAGTGCCATTTTTTTTTTCTACAACCAGCTTGCTCTTCACATAAAATATTGTAAGATTCCAAGTATTTATTCAAACGATTATTTAATACAGTAGTAAATAGCTTCCCAAAACAACTAAGAATAGTGATACCTCTGTAATTGTCTGGATCATTAATATCTCCTTTATTTTTATAAAGGGGAAGAAGAATCACTTTACTCCATAAATCAGGAAATATATCGAGTATGACATTGAACAGCTTTATATAGAACACAGGCAACATAATATCTTTACATATCTTTAGGTATTCATTTAAAATATCAAAAACATAAGTTGATTTATTATTCTTTAAACAAATAACAGCTTTATTAAAAGAACTTCAGCTTCAGTAAACGATGCATTTAATTCTGAATTATTACAAGCAATATGTTCAACATCAATATTACAACATCATCACCAATATCTTGACAACGTTTACTAAAGTGTTTGTAAAACACTTCACTGTATTCTTATTTAATATAAGACCCTGTCGATCACAACATCCAGGGGCATACCATCATATCCAGACAGTCACGGATTACTATAAATATTCTTTCTTCCCGCGGACTGTTGTCCACTGGAATGCACTGTCCTCTAGCATAGTGCACTAACATTGCCACAGTTCATACTGGCTATTAGCCAGCTTGTTGAACATGTCTCCCCTTAAAAACCTGCCCTTTATTTATTTTTTATCTTTTTAACACACCATGTACATAGTATCTCTCTGTATTATTTTATCTTTTATACCCTTACTAAGATTCTCGTCGGCGACGCGCGAAAGTCTAGAACCCCAGCAGGGGTTTGGCTAACTGAAAGATAGATAGACTGGTTCTGGGGGGAAATGTTGTATAAAGAATTTCCTTTGGTTTGACCCAGTGATCTAGTTTGCCGGATTGACCTGATTGCAAATATTTGAGAAAGGTTTGAAAGCTACTGTTGAAATTCCAGTTCAGACCATCGAACTGGCAGGACGTCTTGCGGCCGTCAGCAACCATGTGGTCCCGCAAAGCGTGCCGCTGTCACGACAAAAACCACGAGGAGGTGGGGCACGTTTTTAATCTGTTTTTTAAATTGGCCCTAAAGAGGGACATTTAATATTCTACTGCATCTGGAACAGCGAGATACTGCTTGTCACTGCGAGTTTCCATATCACAACTGTGGCATCAAAGAGGAGATGAGTTTCCACTATATAAAAGAGTATGATAGTGGACTTTTGGAAACCGCCGAACACGATAAATACGAAATATTGCAGTCTCGGTTTGATTGAGACTGTTCATGAACGGTAGTGAAATATACACGACCCCTAGCCCCGGGTTGAGCAGAACTCAATATTCATGAAATCAATAGTACAGAATTTTAACCCGAAGGTGGCATGCATATGGCGGTGGACATGCTACTTTTTCTGTCATTATTCCATGTCCAGCGGCGTATGGTCCCAGTATCTAACAAAAGTCTATGCCCCGAAGAGCGAAATAAACAAAATATAGAAGTACCATTATATTTATATAACTTCAACGGCTCGAGATTCACAAATATTACTCTTCAATGTCTATTCTATTTTATCGAAAAAAGTACTCTCTATAATTATGCGAATGACAATACCCTTCATTGTGTACACCAAACTATGAAGATCTTGTAATAACTCTTCATCATGAAAGCAATATTCTTAATAACTGGTTTGATTTCAACTGCATGCAAGCAAACCCAGATAAATGCCAGGCAGTTGCTGTAGGCAAAAAAAATAATGATAAATCTCCGGTATTTCAAATTGGGAACATTTATTGAATGTGATGATTCTGTTAAGCTACTGGGTGTAGACATTGACTTTAAATCAAACTTTGATACACGTTTACGAAACATATGTAAGAAAGCTGCCCAACAACTCACTTAAAAGAACTGGCAAACAGTTATGCAAATTAAATAGACTTACAATTTTTCATACTTTTATACTGTCGAACTTTAATTTTTGCCCACTATCATGGCACTTCTGCTCAGTCAATAATACAATGAAAATCGAAAAAATACAGGAAAGAAGTCCCAGATTTGTCTACAAAGACTGTATAAGCTCCTATCAAGAATTACTAAGCAAAGCTAAACTGCCATCTTTACATGTACGTAGGACTAGGAACATTGCAAGGACTAGGAACATTGCAAGGACTAGGAACATGGCAAGGACTAGGAACATTTCAAGGACTAGGAACATGGCAAGGACTAGGAACATTGAAAGGACTAGGAACATGGCAAGGACTAGGAACATTGCAAGGACTAGGAACATTGCAAGGACTAGGAACATGGCAAGGACTAGGAACATTGCAAGGACTAGGAACATGGCAAGGACTAGGAACATAAAAAGGACTAGGAACATGAAAATGACTAGGAACATGGCAAGGACTAGCAACATGGCAAGGACTAGGACTAGGAACATGGCAAGGACTAGGAACATGGCAAGGACTAGAAACATTGCAAGGACTAGGAACATGGCAAGGACTAGAAACATGGCAAGGACCAGGAACATGGCAAGGACCAGGAACATTGCAAGGACCAGGAACATTGCAAGGACATTGCAAGGACCAGGAACATTGCAAGGACTAGGAACATTGCAATCGAAACGTTTAAAATCATAAATAAATAACTCCTCCAGTTGTATCAGACTTAATTGTCAAAAAAGGTCAAAGATATAAGTTCAGATATACAAATATTCTTCAGGTACCTCAAGTAAGAACTTCTCATTGTGATAAGAATTAATTTAGATATGCTGCCCCAGTACTGTGGAATTCATTGCCTGGTAAATATCTAGCTGCTGCCTAAGTACTGTGGAATTCATTGCCTGGTTATTATCTAGCTGCTTCCCCAGTACTGTGGAATTCATTGCCTGGTTATTATCTAGCTGCTGCCCCAGTACTGTGGAATTCATTGCCTGATTATTATCTAGCTGCTGCCCCAGTACTGTGGAATTCATTGCCTGGTTATTATCTAGCTGCTGCCCCAGTACTGTGGAATTCATTGCCTGTATTATTATCTAGCTGCTGCCCCTGTACTGTGGAATTCATTGCCTGTATTATTATCTAGCTGCTGCCCCAGTACTGTGGAATTCATTGCCTGGTTAATATCTAGCTGCTGCCTAAGTACTGTGGAATTCATTGCCTGGTTATTATCTAGCTGCTTCCCCAGTACTGTGGAATTCATTGCCTGGTTATTATCTAGCTGCTGCCCCAGTACTGTGGAATTCATTGCCTGATTATTATCTAGCTGCTGCCCCAGTACTGTGGAATTCATTGCCTGGTTATTATCTAGCTGCTGCCCCAGTACTGTGGAATTCATTGCCTGTATTATTATCTAGCTGCTGCCCCTGTACTGTGGAATTCATTGCCTGTATTATTATCTAGCTGCTGCCCCAGTACTGTGGAATTCATTGCCTGTATTATTATCTAGCTGCCTTTGCGTTGTTGTAATACGATTAAGTTAACTGCTTGTATTATCTTTAGTTGCTTTGCGCTTTTGTGTTTCGCATAAGGTAACTGTCTTTATTATTATTATGCTGCCATTATTTTTCATGTATTACATCTAAAAAAAGAGTATGATAATGGACCTTTGGAAACGGCCGAGCACGACACATACGAAATATTGCAGTCTCGGTTTGATTGAGACTGTTCATGAGCGGTAGTGAAATATGCTAGCTACCGCTCACGCCCTCTAGCCCCGGGTTGAGCAGAACCCAATATTCATAAAATCAATAGTACAAAATGTTAACCATCCCGATGATGGCATGCATATGGCGGTGGACATGGAGTTAACTGCTTCCCTGTGTCGTACGGCATATGGTCCCAGTATCTAATAAAATTAAATGCCCCGAAGAGCGAAATAAACATAATGGAATTTAGTTGGGAGCAGCGGTTAGGAAGCCTGCGTATAAAAAGCAGACAACATATCATATGAGTGGTTAAACAATACCCAGAGCCTTTATCGGCCGGAGTAGTGGAACCACCGAATCAAAAATTAAGTAAGAAAACAAAAGCAATTCAAAATGTACCACCGATAACTAAATATAAGTATCGGGCTCAGCGATCTCCAAAGATCGAATGAATAACTGTTTGTACTATCTTTAGTTGCTTTGCTTGTTTGCTGTTTTTATTGATAATTAATTGTTTGTATTATCCTGCATGCATCCAGTGTCAATCAGTTCTCTTCATATCTAATATGAGGTGATAAGAGTTTAAGCATCTTCTTAATTTAATAGCTTTTGCTCCTATTTAGTAAATCTCTTTTTTTTTAATAATTTATAATCTTAAATAGTTTTTAACAGAGTGCAGTATTTGGCAAGGCAGCCCTCTGTAGGATTGACACTGACTGTATGATTCTTGTTTTTAATTGTACAAAATAAAAATATACCCTTAATTGGTATAATATTGTATCATTTTAATGTAACTTGTTTTCTCATTTGACAGCTTTATTTTACTGTTGTTCTAAATATATTACTGTTATTTATAGTCTGTTCAAAAGCGCGTTAAGAGCTTATGTTGTATTGCTTATATGTCTTGCCGATTCAAAATAAAGCTTATCTTATCCTAGAATAAAATATTTTTAAACTAAAATATAAAAATAAACTATTTCTGAAAACATTAACAGTGTCTTTTCAATTTGATATAATATAATATATATATAATGGCGTGATATTAAAAGCTAAATTCAAAATTCGCCTAATTGTTCCCGTGCTATGGATGTACAAATACAAATGCATATTGTCTATAACATGTACAAGCAGGATTGATATGTTCAACAAATAAATGATGGCACAATACCTATTAAGTTTCACATAATGCAAAAGTTGGAGAAGAACACAAAATGAAACAAATAAGTATTAAACAGGTGAAAATAGAGAGAATGAGATTATAAACGCTTGTAAATATGTTACCTGTTTTAGAGTACAGCACAATGTAGTGTCTAGAGAGGTTATGTAAACTCTCTGGATGTAGAGGCTCTCGGAAGACATTTATTTTTGATATTCATATGCTTTTTTATCATCATTTTTGATAATTCGATTTAATATATCAGCTCCCCATAGTTCGCAGTTATACAAGACAATAGGTTTGATGAGTGTGTCGAACAGTTTGTTGTAAAGTTGTTGGAGAGGGGAACGCAGTAAAAATGTTCTTTGCAATTTATATAGTACCTTTGTAGCTTTTTGACACAACTTTTTTTAGCAGCTGTAAAGTTTCCAGTAGTGTTGAGTATACATCCTAGGTATTTATATTCTGTGCATGCCTCAAGCTTTCGATTACCTAAGTAGGAAGAAGGTTTAGTGGCTGGACGTCTTCCTTTTTGGATTATCATTTTATTAGATTTATCAATATTAACTGTTAACTGCCATTTTTGGCAGTATTCAGAAACAATATCTAGAGCTTTCTGAAGACCAGATGGCGTTTCTGACAGTAAAAGTAAATCATAAGCCCATAAAAGAACAGAGTTTTATAGGATCGCACAGTTCTTGTGGGAATGTAATATCATTAAGGAATATATTAAATAATGTTGGGCTTAGATTATCACCCTGTTTAATACCTATTTCAGATTTTAAAGGAGATGTAATGGCGTTATTTATTTTTTAAAGCGGTCTGTGTATTCGCATACATATATTTGATTGAGATGTAGAATTTTCCTCCTATACCGTGTCTAAGCAGACCGTTTCTCCAAACACGATCAAACGCTTTGCTGAGTCTATAAAACCTAAATATAGCTTTCTGTTCATTCGGCATAGATATTTGTTAATAGCGGTTTTGAGAATAAATAAATCATCAGTTATTCTGCGATTTTTTCTGAACCCAGATTGATTGTCTTTGATTATTTCGCAACTTTCAAGATAATTAGTAAACCTTGAATGGAAGAATAAAGCGTTCCCAGGCAGCTTGATATTGATATCCCTCGGTAATAATTAGGATTTAATTTTGATCCTTTTTTGTGAAGGGCCGTTATGTATGCAGTTGATCAGCTACTCGGGTATATATCAGAAGTAAGGATCAAGTTAAATAGTTTACTTAACGGTGTAACTAATATATCAACTCCAAATTTGAACATTTCGTTTGTGATGAGATCCAAGCCACTAGCCTTATTAGTCTTCAGGAGTTTTATAGCTGAAATTATTTATGTTACCTCAATAGGATAATCTAGAGGTGTTTTCATATCCTTGTTATTTTCTAAACGTTCTAGTTCACTTTGAAGTTCCTGTGATTGGGCATTCAAACTGTAGGTGTTTGTTTTCCAATATCTTCAAAGTGTTTCATCAATTTATCAGTGATTGATGTTGGAATTTTGCTTTGGTTTTTGTCTGACATTATAAGTTCAGATACAAGCTTCCAGTATGTTTTAGTTTTCATCATGAAGTGTTTCTAATTTCTGGATAAATTTTTTTCTTGTCACGGTTTTGTTGTTTGGAGAGTTTCTTGATCTTTTTATTTGTGATTTGGATATTACCTCGTATATACGCGTTGTCCGGATATTTAGTTATAAGATATGCTAGATAATTAAATTGTTTACGTGCTTTAGTATATTCAGTTAAGTTGGTGTCATTGCGTTTTCTTTTGCTTTTTCTCGATAAGTTATTAGAAGTTGGTCTATAACATGTAAGACGACCGACAAGATCTCCAGGAGTCCTTCCATTCAATATTCTCATTCGAGTTGCAATACCAATATCAGATAGAATCTTACCGTGCGAGTTAACGACTCTGTCAGTATTAGATCTGTATTTGATATGACTATCTAGTTCATAATCGTGTGGTAATGGGACATGCTGATCTGTGTCATTTGTGATAAAGTCAGCTAGTTTTGATGTGCTCCCGTTTGTATCGGCCATAATTATTATTTCTCCTTTATTACTAAATTTCGCAATTTCTTGTTCAAGTAAATCAAATTGGTCTGAGTAATAGGACAAATCTGCCGGGGTATATCCACAACATATGTAGAGATCTTTTTCCCACCCAAAGGCTTGATTTGATAGTTTTATCCAAAGCGTTATTAGTTTTTACCTCCGTTATAAACGGATGTTTTTACCTCCGTTATAAACGGATGTAAGTAGTCTTTACAAAGAAATAGTAGCGCACCAGAGCCTCTACCTCCTTTGACCCTGCTGTGTTAACTACTATGTTTGGTTATTGAAAAGAACCCATCTAAGTCGGTGCATACCGATTCTTCATTTTTAGTTCTTGAAAACCAATATGGTCGTATGACATGAGTTTTGTAGTAATATCGTTATCTTTTAAGTCCTAAGCCTTCTATATTCCACGACATACATGTCAGTAAACTTCTGTATGAACGGAATGGCATATTTATTTTATTTTATTTTATTTATTTTTTAAATTAATACTTCAATGCAAAATAACAGATATATTTTTGATCCTACAGTTTAACATTATATTGGTTTAAAATCTTCTTTAAATGTAGATTTTTTTTGAGAACAAGACACTGGTTTATAAAGGGAAGTATGCAAACAGACGTACACTCTTCAATGAAGTTATATTATTAGATATCCTCGTTCATTTATTGGTCGACTGTCTGCGAATTAATATATATGTATTTTGGGGGTTCTGCTGTAATTTTTCGTCTCACTCTGTTTCGCCTCAAATTACAGCAGAGCACCCCAAAATACATATATAATAAATCACCTCGAAATGGTGATTTACTTGATTTATTAAAACTTTTTTAGAATAGGGTAGTGAAGATTGCAAGTTTAAATTTTTTTAATAGTTATCAAAATTACACCCATAAACAGTCTTGTATTATAACTATAAAATATTTCTTTAATACAAAACAAATTTGTCGATTTGTTATCAACATTACACCCAAATTAACGATTTTCCGACCTTGAATACAAAGGTGGTGGATCATACTCATACACATTACTAAAACAATTTATCACACACTCTTTAGACTTTTTTGTAAGGTTGCCATTGCTTCCTTTCTTCCCTGCTCCACTAGTTCTTTTTTTTGAACTTCACTAATTTCAAGTTTCTTTTGTTTGATGTCCTGTTTCAAATTATAGTATCTCTCCAGTTCATCCAGAACCATTTTGAACTCTTGCTCAGATATTTGTGCATCACTCAACGCTTTTGATATTAACTGCTTTATACTATTTAACTTAGACTCTGCCAAAGTTTTTATTTCATGATGTTTTTGAGCTTTTGCATTAAGCTTGCGTCTGATAAAATTAATACAAACACCTGTAGCTCCACATACTATTGCTGCTATTTCCTAAGGTAACAAAACTGGAACAACAAATCCAATCCCAGCCATAATAACACCTGCAGATATCAAGGTAGTGTCAATTCCATCCGTGATATTAATACCACGTTTATATTTTTTATAAAGAGACTGACGTATATCTGGTTCTGTAATTAACTTTTTTTCAATCTCTGAAATCTTTTGTAATCTATAATTCTGTCCGTCTTCCACTGGCAACTCAGGATATATACTTGGTGCTGTCGGTTGCTTCATTTTTTTAATTTAATAATAAAAAATTAAATTAATTCAATTAATAATGACACCAACGTATTTATAGCGGTAGCGTTGGCAGTCTTGCATACAAAGTTAATAACAGAACCAGCACCAATATCTAAAGGACTATCAAAGTTATCGTGGTTGCGTGGGATGATGTGAAGCGTTATGCCATAATTTGGTTTTTCAACACCATTAACAGAAACTATTACAGATACGTCACCAACTAATCGTTCAGTTGCTAAACCTATTCCCATAATACGACCACGGCGTGTCATTACATGCCCCACATTTGTTTCTGCTCCACAGTTACCAAATGAGAGTATTCTATTCAATACAAGTGGACCCTTAGCCTCTGCAAATATTGTTATAATTCCATATTTAAGATTATCAACTCTATCTTTTAATCGTTTAAAACGGTTATTAATAGGCACAACTTGATCATATAAATCTAAAACATCAGTGGCTACAGTCCTCAAGTGTCCTATCTCAGTCTAAGTATTCTATATCAGGTTTTGCTCCAAATATACTCATTGTTTTTTTTATAAAAATGCATTTTTTAAATAATTTCTAAACACAACTCATAGGTAAACCGTGATTATCTATCTTGTTGCCATGCTCATCTCTGACTTCTATTGTCAATTCAGTAATTGCACCATTTGAAAGACAGTGATATTCAGGATAAAAACGTGTATATACAATATCTCCAAACTGCTTATTTACCACAGGTATAACCCCTATAATAGTGCTTGGCTCGCCATTAAAATAATTATTTTTCGTTAGAACTTGTTCCAGATGAACATATAGCTGTTTATAAGGAGCTAAATCAATTTATTGTTGTCCACTATGAATACCTGTCAACCATTTCCTGTCCTTGAATCCCAGCATTTTTGAAAGACCGCTTGATAATCGTGTCTCTGTTGGCGTCTTTAAAGAGGCTATACCATTTTGATCATTAGCGGATAGTCTAATATTTGTATTTATGTAGTTAAATATGTTTGCCAAATGTTGAATGTTATAGAGTCCGTCTGGTATATGATGCGTATTATCTGGGTTTTTCATCTTTAAGACTTCATGATTCATATTATACCAACCGATAGTGTATGTAAAACTCTTTAATCCAACGCGCTTGGTTCCATCTCTATTATCGATATACTGTTGTAAATTAATAGAGTTGTCTATGTTTGAAATTGTATGAAACATTTTTTTTAATATATATATATAAAATACAAATAAAAATGATTTCTAAAGAATTCAAATATAACCCAGATGCTCATTACTATTCAAGTACTTTTAGCAAGAAAGTGATTGATATAATAAATCAAAACATAGTCATTACATCAAACGGTAAAGGCTTTATAGCATCATTTCCCAATGTCTTTGAAAAATACAAACTCCCATACGTTAAATCAGATGCTATAGTCAAACGCTGGGGAACAGACTGGATGTTATTTTGGCAGAACCAGTTGAATTTTGCTATTTGGTGTGCGACAACTGGGTGTGGTATTGATTTCAACAATCATTTGAAAGCTGATGCTCTGGTTGGTTCGATATATCGATTTCATGGCTATTACCAAGTTAGGAGAATATTATTTGAAATGAGTGTAGCAATGCCGCAAGACTCAAATTGGAATGCGTTTAATAACACATATAACCGAAACGCATACGAGAGAATATGCAAGGAGTTTAATGTTGATATTTATGATGACTGGAGACAGAAACTAAGCTATAATAATGGTCTAGGAACAATTTATAATTACTGGACAAATATTGGTTATCATCCTTTGATAAATTCTGTATACGACAACAAAACGATGAGTTTCACAGTCTATGAGAGTGATAAAACATACCACATTGACTACATAGCACAAGGCTCTGAAGCTGACAATAGTTGGTCTACTTTTATACTAGATAGTTCATCTGGTTTCACAAGAGCTGGAGTAGAACGCATCAATGACAGCATAAGAACATACTGCTGGGCAATACTTGGCTCACAATCACAAACAAGAACAGATATACTTCGAACTGGAACGGCATTTGGTGCACAGAAACAATTTCTAGCAAATGTAGAGGACGCAATAAACAGCCCATTGACTTGCCCAGTCAAATTTCAAGGTATGAAAACACTCTAAAATATGCAAGAAGTAAAGTAAATTATGGAAGTGGATTGTACATGTCTCCGAGTGACATGGAATTAAGAATCGGAACAATACAAGACTACAATAATGAAATTGTAATAGCAACCGATGCGCAAGCATTAGGTTTGAATAATGATGTAAATGTAAAACCAAAAATTATTCAACCTTTTCAAGGCACCACAACAAAGTAATTTCTGCCGGACTTTGATAAATCATCAATATATAAAACTGTGGAGCATCCACCTGTAGAATAAGAGATGAAAAAAATAGCGATTGAACACGAAGATAACAAAACAACTATAATTGTTAGTACTATAGTAATAGGTCTTGCTGCATTACTTATTTATGATTTAATGAACCACTCTTTGGCTGCCACATACAACAACCCGGAAACAAACACAAGTAAAGCCCATAGATTGTTACCAAGCCAATTAATAAAATTACCTGTTGCAGATAAAAGCCATGATACTATTGCACCAATAACTCCTGGAAGTGCTGCAGCAGCTTTACCCGCTAGGTTGGCAAGGAGCTTACCAAGATTACTTAGTGTTTTTTTATCCAGTCCTTGACACTTGATGGATCAGGTTTTGGAGTTGGCTTTGGAGTTAACGCAGCACTTGATGTAGGAATAATGGCCTCAACTAAAACCCCAATACTCATACCAAATGCAGTCAAAATACTAACAATAGTAATACCTTGCTCTCTGAATAATGTTTTTATTCTCTCACCCAATGTTGTGTCTTTTTTTAATACCTTATTTATAATTTCTTTTATCCTGTTTATTTGACTGCGTAATGCTTCTTTGTTTTCACTCGCCGCTTCAAGTCACGCATTTCTTTCATCTTCAAGGTCTTTGATGCGATCGCTAATTCTTTTTATCTGAAATTCATCATCATCAGTCTTAGCTTGTTCTAATTTTTGTTTTTCTTTCGTTAGGTCTTTGTCAAGCTCAGTGAGCTTTGAGAGATTATTAGTAAGTTCTCCACGGAAGCTTTGCAATCTCTTATCTAAACCTCGTATCTCACATAGTGTTAGACCTTCTGGTTGAACAGCAGTTTTAGGATGAGTTTCATCTATTATATTACTCAAATCACTCTTAATTATATTTACAGCATCTACTGTATTTTGTACATCTTCAGTTGTTGAAAAAGTTTGCATTGGTATATTTTCTGCAGCGATGGTATCTCTTGTTTTTGCCAAGGCTGCTAATTCTGCCCTGCCCTGAGCCTTTCTTTCACGTGGAACTAAATAATCATACATTTTTAAATAATTTTTTACGAAGTCAATGCCATGTTTTTGAACTAAAGTGTCCAGCACATAAAACTTGATTGGTTCGTTTGGATTATTTCCCTTATAATAGGTAAGTGGAACATCATCCGTCCCCAACTGAACTGCATATAACATTGTTCTACCGTTTTCGTCCTCAGCCACTCTGAAATCATCTTTATAATCAATTCCGCTGATCTCAGCATTAACTTCAGTAAAAAATTGATCTACTAACAACCTTTTTTGTGTAAGCTATTCTTTTGTTTTATCTTCCCCTTGAAGCTGATCAATATAGTTATTTTCATTTACAATTTGTCTCTGGAAATCTAAGTCAGGTTGTATAAATTCTGATTCTTCATCAAGCATTTCACTTATAAGGACATCATCTGGATCGTACGCAAGATTGTCATATTCAAATCCTCCTTCAACCATTGTTTATTGTATTTAATTTTAAAAAATAAAAACAATGTCAGCTTACGGAAACAAACTCAACCCTCATTGAAAACTAAGAGAACCTCATGGTGCCAAGGGCATCCGCACAAGTGTAGTAATAACTAATAATCCATCAACAATAGACCAAAACCAGCAACTGCTTGTAAGATTTCCAAATCTAAGTACTAATGATGTGATAGTTCCACGTACTGCTCGTCTTGCCTTTGAAATAGAACTTAAAAGCAGAACAGACGCCAACGCTACTCTATACCAGAATCTGGGTAGAGCAATTGTGAAAAAAATGACAATAAGAATAAGTGGCAATGAAGTCATGTCAATAGAAGACAGTGATATATATCATTGTTATGTAGATTTATGGAAAAGCCCTACCGAACGAGTAAACATAGCTTACCAAGGTATTGGTAAAGCAAACATGTTAAAACATAGAGTTGGTGCGGGAGATGCTTCCTCAGACACCGAAGATGAAGTTGTAGCAGCAGCTTACGTAAATAGATTTTGTATTCCACTGGACTTTGAAATGTTAGAAAGTCATATGCCATTTTATCAAGCGGGGCTTGGTGATAGGTTAGAATATGAATTAACGTTTAACAATTATAACAAAGTTATCAAAAGCAGTGATGCTGATGTATATTATGTAATAAAAGATATCTGCTTGGAATTTGATACAGTTAGTGATGTTGAATTAGCCAGACAAATAAGACAGCAAACCAATGGTAAGATAGTATTTATGTATGATCGTATCTTGCGACATAGAAAAATAATAGCAAATAAATCTGATACCCTTTGGAATATCAACATTAATGTACAAGCACGGAGCATGAAAGGTATTCTAATGCTGTTTGAAGACCCAGAAAGAACAGACACGGAATCCTTTTACAACCCAAAGATTGAAAAGGTTGAAATGACAATAGAGGGCGTGCCAAATCAGTTGTATAGTCAGGGCATGAGGGCATATCAACATTGGGATGAAATCAACAAATATTTTGCCTTGACATCAAAAAGAAACAAAGAGACAGACATAGTGGCAAAGGACTTATACTTTACCAATGTTTCTCTTGAGACTTATCTGACAAAATCATATGCTTTGTGGCTTGACCTTAGAACATGTGATGACAATTTATTACACGGCAGCGGAAGAAAAAATAGAAAACGGCAGTGAAGGTATAACAATACTAATAAATAAAAAAGCAGATGCAGATCAATCTTTAAATATTTATCTTTATATAATACAAGATGCGCAAATCAATTTCGAAGATGGTATATTCAAAGAAGTACGATACTAAATATCCTAAATATCCACACAGTGCCATTATCTGTGGTCAGACAGGCTGTGGTAAGACAGAGTTTGTTCTTGACATACTTGAAAAAGAGTATGTTGGAGTTTTTGAACATATAATTATATTGTGTCCAACCATAGAGTGGAACGAGGCTTATAAAAATAGACCCTGGATAGGAGATGTAAGACACCCAAAAGATAAACAAATAACAATTGTCAATCCCGTGAGCAACGGTAAAGAAATGCTTCAAGAACTGTTGCGTTTATTTTTCAAACAATATGCTGGCAAGCCCACACTATACATCATTGATGATTTCTCAGCTACAAAAGAATTAACGAAGAAAAAACGATATGTTATCAGAGTTGGCATTCTCTGGTCGTCACGCCAAACAATCAGTGTGGGTCATTTCACAGAGATATAATTCTGTATTGAAAGATTTGAGGGAGCAAGCAAAATGGTTGTGTATGTTTAACACCAAGGACAGAGATAGTTATGAAAATTGTTTGAGAGAAAATGATGTTATTCCGACGTTGGAGGAGAGAACCAGAATAAGAAAAGCTTTAGCAAAGACTAAATATTCCAAGTTAATTTTGAGGACTGGCCAACCAACTGGTTATTGGGTTGAATAATGTTTTTAGCATCAACATTTCCTTTTCCCAATTTGAAAAATAAAAAACTAGATCAGGTGAATACCAACGCGCCAACCAATGCACCAACCAATACCGGTACAACAGCACTAACCATGTTTTTCTTTTTACGGACGTGTTGTATCGGGGCTTGTAAAAAATCAGTTTTTGAAACACATATACAATATTTTACGCCATCCTTTGTCACAGAAATTACAGGCATTTCCTGTTTTTCATGGGCACCTTTTATATACGCTTGTAAAAAATCACTTTCTGAAACACATATACAATATTTTACGTCATCCTTTGTCACAAGAATTACAAGCGTTTCCTGTGCACCTTTTATATTTTTGTCATAATCACTAATCTCATCGTCTGTTATTGTTTTTATTTCCAAATCCATTTTTTTATATAATATTTTTTTATTATTACAAAATATATTTATTTCATAATATCCGCATAGGTATAATACAGTCAAATAATTGCTTTTTTCTACAGCTGTTGCTAAAAGTAATACTAACAGCAAAGTAGCAATGTTAATAGCAATACTGACATGAAAATATCGGGGAATATAGAAATGTTTATAGCATTGCTCATAGCAAATTAGTAATGTGAATAGCAATGCTTGCAGCAAATTAATAATGTTAATAAAAAAAATAGAAATGTTAATAACAATGCTATTAACAATACTAACAATTACTAGTTGTATAAATATCGCAGCTGGTTGTTTTGTATTTTACATTTATTTCAAGATAAAAAATAAGATTACTTATATAAAAATGAATGCGGAAGAACTATTACAAAATATATCGGAACAGACGGAACCCACAGATGAATCAAAGCAACAAGAAACAAAAAAAGAAAGATTATCAGCCACATAGATAGCATGCCCCCGGATGAAATTAACAAACTTTACTGCAGATATGAAGCACGGCTTGGGGCAAGTTTGACCAAGACTTTAGGCAATTCTTTTATTAACTTGTATGTGATGGGAGTATCAAAATATTTTAATGTAATCAATCCACCAAAACTTACAGAAGATTTGGAGGAAGACCCATTTATTAATCATGCTTTGACAAGTGCTTGTTGTGAGTTGTATTATAGGTATGGAATGTGCTTAGCGCCATTTACAGCAATACTGACAACTGTTAGACATATTGATTTTAATAAAAATAAAAATACAGATAATATAAATGGAGAACCAAAAGAGTGAAGTTATACCTGTTGATATACCTGTTGAACAACAAAAAGTAAAAAATCCAAAAAGAATAGAAGCTGGGAAAAAAGGAGCAGCGGCAAGAAAGGCAAAGCGTTTGGTAGAGCAAGATGCAAAGCAATATGCAAAGCATGTAAATCAAGATGAAATAACAAAAATAACAATAGGTGAAGAGGAACCAGAGAAAATCAAAATAAACGTATACAAAAATTATATTCCACCGTGTGTGGTTTTAGTAGGCATTGCTGGGTTGGGTTTGTATATCTATAACAAGAAATCGGTTGCTACACATGTTGCTACGCATGTTGCTACACAACCTGTTGCCACTCTACCAAAAGACCCGTTTGATTTTTAATGATTTATTTAAAAAAAATAATCATATAAAAGAAATGGCAACAAGTATTGACGGAAAACAAATTGTAAATATGGTGTATCACGCTGGAGTGGAAACACTTCTAACTGTTGGATATTCTGAGATTGGCAGAAAACTACTAAAAAGACCAGCACCTAAAGTGGATTTTAATATGACAGATGTTGGGATGCTGTCTGTGGATATAATGTTAGCAATGGCTACAAAGGATATGTTGATTAAGCAAGGTATTATTCCTGCGGATATTATGAAATAATTTAAAAAGATATATATAAAAAAAATGGCAAGTGCAGTAGCAATGATGATAGGTGGCGCATTAACAAAAGCATTGGCGTTTAGCAGTTCAAATTATTTCTTTTCAAAAATGGGAAGTCATTCAGATGAGGAAAGACAAAGGCATGACAAAGCCGTGGAACAATTCGAAGCAGCACAATCGGCGTGGAATAAAAAAAGAACAGAGAGATTAGATTTTATTAACAAGCAACTGCAAAAAGAGCATCATGCAGAGCAGACATTTGATAATGTGGACCAGGCTATGAAGCAGTATTATTATATAACTGGTAAACAGTTGCTTTTGGAACCGGAGCCTAAGGTGAGTGATTTGTATACACCATCTCCGGATCAACAGAATAGAGAAATTACGTTTATTGTGGTGGGCATGGCTGCAACTGGATTTGTGGCGTATAAATTGATTTCATAAAAAAAAATACTTTGGAATGACTAAGTCATATGCATGATACCTATTTTTTTTGTTGTTTTTACATGGTTTCAATCCAAGTCGTCGAATATAATATGGTGGTTTAGCACTTTTCTCTATTTTATTTTTGAGATGATCAGGCGCCCATACTTCACCGTTGTCTTATAATGTTAATACCATGGATGGACCATATTCAGTATCCAGTATTTTCGTATCTGTAATGGTGTATATTTTATTTATTTCCAAGTCTGTCCATTTCTTTGTGCTATTTTGATTTTGCTCTTCGAGCAGTTCATCAAATCGTGCAGTTGTGATTTCCATTTTTTTTATATAGTTATAAATTTTAATCTTTAGTAAAAAAAAAAGGAAAATATTTATTACAGCCCAAAAGGATTTTGGAGAGGTTACTCAGCAGTTAAAAAATTGGCAAAAGAGGCTGGTGTCAGTGAAAAACAGGCATTAGAATGAATTTTTAAAGAAACAAGCTGTGTGGCAGATTTATTTACCCGCACCAAAGAAAATAGTTAGACCCAGGTTTGATGTTTCCACTAAAAATGGAGTGCATCAAGCTGATTTGTTATTTTTACCGCATGATACTTTGGGTCGTGGACGCAAGACATATACATATGCATTGACTGTGGTTGATATTGCGAGTAGGTACAAAGAAGCAGAGCCACTGACTTCCAAGGATAGTAAAGAAGTTGCTAAAGCATTTGAAAAAATATACAGTCGGCATCTGAAATATCCAAAGTTATTACAAGTTGATCCAGGCAGAGAATTTATGGGTGCAGTATCGCAGTTGATGGCAAAACATAGATTAAATATCAGACGAGGCAGAACAGAGATACACAGAGACCAAGCTATAGTGGAAAGGTTTAACAGAACATTAGCTGAAAGATTGTTTGGTTATCAATATGCTAAGGAAATAGATTCACAAAAACGCAACAGAGAGTGGGTAAAGAGATTACCAGAAGTTGTCAAAGCAATAAATGTGGAGACAAAAAAGCCTCCTCCTGTTGAAACAAAAACATTAAAAGAAGATCCTATCTGTATGAATGCCAGTGTGAGATATTTATATCAACCCGGGGAACAAGAGGGTGGAAGACGCAGAGCAACTGATCCAATGTGGAGTGTAGATATTCACAAGAATAAAAGTTATATGGTGACGCAAGGTATAAGAGTATATTATTTAAAAACACCAGCGCCACAGAGAGGATTTGTCAAAGAAGAACTACTTATTGTTCCTGCTGATACCCAAACGCGTTTATAAGTTTTTATAAAAACCATTTGCATCAGTTTTAATACCGTCTGGGGCTATGTATCATTTTGAGTAAAATGGTGACAGTGTTACTTTGTTTACTGTTATACCATATATCTGATGCTTTATTGAGCGTATCATATTCATTGCATGGGTGTATTTTTTCTTGCCAAACAATGCATCCTTGTATTTCTCAAAGTTTATATGTTTTTCGATTACATATTTTTTTACACCCTTTGCTTTCTTAATAATCTGCTCATCCGCTCTCAAAATAGAATATAGTTTGGGCCTTAATCCAACATTCTCAGCTATAGCAACACCAGCATATTCATCTTTCATCTTGCCTATTACTTTTTTGTTTGTATCATCGTGTAGTGGATGGGTTTTCGGATAATCACTCAAGTCATACTCATCTTTCATTTCAGCCATGTCTTTGTACACATCTTCTGTTTTGATGTCTACCAGCAAGCTGTCAGTGTCTGTGTATAATAAAGTACAGTCATCTCCGTACCTTTTCTTTAGGGTATTACAGTACCAATCATACATCAAGTGCTTTGATAAATCTAATACTGACATCCCAACATAGATTGGTTTGTTTAATGTTAATTTTGTTTTGTTAACATGTATTGCTGACAATTCATCAGAAAATTTTATACGCCTGTTAAAGTTGAGTTTGGCTGGTATTTTTCTTATCTTTTCATTTTCAGAGCCGTCAGTTCTGACTAGTTTTATATCAGTCCGCTTGCGTAGATTTTCCATTGTTTTGCCAAACACAGAGTTCTTCATAAGTTTGTAAAAATCTTTTTCAAATTGTGATTTAGCTTTTTTCCTAAGTTCTGTGTTTAAACGAATATATGATTCCATCCATGGTTTTTCATTGAATTCTACTACTCTGTGTATTTTCTTTAGTTTCATGCCCAAAGAAAAATACAGTTCCAGGTTTTTGGGATGTAACACATATTTTTCTTTGTCCATAAGATTGGGGACTAGTTGTTCTGTAGTTATCATGCTATTATTTTCTAACAGATCTGTCTGGTATTCAGACAACCATTCTTTTTTTACTGCTATTCTTTCCGGTGCAAGTGGATAGTCATTGTGAGCTTCATGGAGGTCTTTGGGATATTCTAAATCTACTTCTAGGATATATCCTTTTCCTTCCTTTGGCTCTTGCAAAGTTTCTAATTCAACCCACTTAAAGCCAGAATATGGAAGTGGCTGACTCATTGCCCACCCATAAAGATTATTTTCATCCAGATCCATTCAGTAGTTGTTTTCCTCGTTAGGGTTATAATCAGCTACATGTGGATTGTTTGCTTTGGCATATCGTTTTGATACCATACTAATTCCACCACGCATACCTTTTTCTATGAATAAGTGCATGTCAATGTCTGTCAAAAGTTCTAAATCTATTTTTGAATGTTTAAGTAAAGCATCCCAAGATAATCCAGGTGCTGTATAGTAATGTAAAGCATCAAGCTTGTATGCACTCATACATGTTTTTCTAAAAGTTTGAAACACATCTGCTAACAGAGTTACATCAGTTTTTAGATATAAATCATAATAGTCTCCAAGAGTTTTACAGTTAAACTCTTCCCATATTTGTTTAGCATATTCGTAATCTTCGAGACTTATACTTTCATCTCTGAGACTACTGTAAAACTTTTCTATAGGGGGTAATTGCGTTTCCTTAAATATTTCCACACTGTCCATATAGTCATACGGGTAAACACCTTTTCGCAGAAGTAAATTTGTTTGTTCCCCAAACTGATTTTTGGTAATTTTGAAATCAGATTTGTCTGTTGCATCAACCAATTATTCCAGAGACGAAGCCATAAACTGAAAGCTATCCAAGAACCTAAGTTGTCCTATGCTAAATGATATGTATTTTTCAGCATTGTTTGGGATGCATGTAATATTACCTGAAATTTTATGTATTTTTTGCATGATGAGATGACTATCATATCCTTTGAGGTTATGAAATACAACAGGTATGGGTGTTTTACCTGGTTTTATTTTTAGTTTCAGGTTACAGTTTTTGTGTACTGCACCTCTATATTCACCTGTAAAATGACAGTGGTCTCTTACTTTACCGTTTTTACCGCATTTCCTACCTATTTCATTCTCGCATATCCAACATTGTGTTGCTTTTTCATGATCTTCCTCATTTTGTTGTGTCATGATTAATGGTTTTGGGTGAGCAAATATTTTATAAATGTTGCTCTTCTCGCGTTCCAAGTGATTTATAAACTTTTCAACAACATCTTCACCTCTGTAAATAACAGATTCTTCAGTTTTGCCATCATATCTGACAACCTTGTATCCAAAACCACAAGCTTCGTGTACATTTTGAATTTCAGATTTCTTTCCAAATTTGATTGATTGCGGTTTGATTATACTCTCAAAATCAGCATATATTGCATAAGGCACAGGCATCTGATTTTGATGATTTTTAAATTTTATGTGATTTTTACCTTCTTGCGGCATTTCTATTCTGCAAGAATTTTTGTTAAGACCATCACAGTCTTTTTTGTGTTTGGTGAGTAGTCCTTTCCCAGAAAAGCCGTGAAGGCAACGATCGCAAAAGTAAGTTTGACCTTTATGTTTGTTTTGGTCATAGAGTAGTCTATTCAGATTTTTAATCCAGCAATAGTGATATTTTGTTATTTTTGTTGGTTTGTCGGAATAATCATCAGGGTCATAGTTGTCATCTATGATTCCTTCTTCATTATTTGGATCATCTTCATTCTCTGATTCTTTTTCAACCTCAATGTATTCAGATATTAAGAGCAGATTAATTCGCTCGATATCTTTTGGTTGTTCTGATATTTTATATGGAAAAACAGTTACCTTTTTATTTTTTCCTGTTATGATATATCCATAAACGTTGATAGCAAGGTTGTTTTGTTTCTCTACTTTGGGAATTTGAGAAATTGGAGTGGGAAAGTCAATACCATCCATATTCAACTTACCCATGTGTTTCTTATAACTATATATCCTATTTGGATTATTTTTATCAGGCCACAAAGCAGACACCAATGCCACTTCCAAGCACTTATTACCTTCATTCTTTACATTGATTATTGCTTTCTTGTCAGCTAATGCTTTAGATAGAGGAATATATGAAGAACCTTTTAATGGTTCATACTTTGCAATATTCAAATAAAACTTAACACAGTGATCAATCTCCAATCCTGATGCTGTGTTTGTAAATCTTTCAAGGCTCTCTTTATATATGCAGATGATTCATCGTAGAACTCATTTATTTTTTCAGAGTTTAAGATTGCATTGTTCGCTGAATAATACTGCTGTAGTGTATTTTTTGGTAGCACCATCGTCTTTAAATAGATTTACAGTGAGACCTAATTGAAACTTTAATCCATTCATCTCTGTCAGCTCTTTGCTTATTTGTTTTGTGATAATGGATTTTTTATCACGAAATAGTTTTTGAGGGTCTTTGTAGTTCTCGACAAATATCTCGTATGCTTTAAAATGACCACACATTGGTTTGTCAACCAGTTTTAATTCTGAAGTAGATTTTCTATCTTGAAAAACTTGTTTTAGTTCATTTATAACATTTTCTTGTAATTTAGCATATTTCTGCTTTTGTTCATTTATAACATTTTCTTGTAATTTATCATATTTCTGCTTTTCTCGTTTACGTTGTTTTTTAGCACGTCGTCTCTTGAGTAAATTTTCTAATGTTTGAGATTTAACCTCTTTTGAAGTTTCACGGGGTTTCGATTCGGCTGGTTGATAGCCACCGCCTTAATACCATGTTCTAGTTCTCTTGCTTTATTATTCTGTATCAAACAGACGTATTAAATTTCTTATAGTCTCTTCGTTGTTTACGTTATTCATTTTTTCTTTGTTTATGTATTAGGACATAAATTTTCTTAATATAAAATAATTATATATAAAAATGGAAAGTAATGTAAAAGTTTGCCAATTTCTAAAAGTTGGATTACGTGAGCCATGTACAATCATGCCAACTAAGGATTCTAATTATTGTTGTTCGCATAAATGTAGATTAAAAACAAGTCGTGTTTCACACCTTGTCTAAATTGTCATAAAGGGAACTTATGCAAAATATCGGTTATGTTAATTGCGGAGCTAATTCGCTTAGAGTGAGTATTGAATACTGGAAATTAAAAGTCGTACAACGCTGAGTGTCGCCGATTTAGACGTATGAGGTTTAAAATCATATTTTGTTAATTTCGTGTTTATTCATTGATTTGAGTAAATTTTAATAACAAATCAACAAATTTGTTTTTGTATTAAAGAAACATTTTATAATTATAAACACAAAATCAACTATTTTTGTTGATTTTGGTGTAATTTTGATAACTATTAAAAAAAATTAAACTTGCAATCTTCACTTAACCCTATTCTAAAAAAAGTTTTAATAAATCATGGTATTTTGGGGTGCTCTGCTGTAATATGAGGCGAAACAGGGTGAGACGAAAAATTACAGCAGAACCCCAAAATACATTATATATAATTATAATACCCATGGGAAAATTCCCAGGTCAATAAGGTCATCGTCCGCAGCGGATGTGATATGGCTCAGATGATGACGATGTAATCTGTTGTATTCGTTGCATGAGTTTAATGTCGTGATGTAAATAAATGAAATAACCACTTTTGTAGTTTGACCATCCAATTAGCCAGATGTTTTTAAGTTTATTCATCATTATCAAGATAATCCTAATTGTATTACGTAAATGCATAGGAAAATTGAAGACACATTATATCACCATGTCTCAGAATGAGATGAGTATTTCCAGGGACTGTAGATAAACAGAGCCTGGTATTTCCCAGCTGAACTTATCAGGTAGATTGGGCTATTCTAGTGCATACAATACACGTCTACGAACGACGTCAAATAAATGACTATCTGTAAACGTCCGTATGTCAAAAAAGCACCCAAAGACGTCAAATAAATGAGACTAGTCTATTCCATATAAGTATCCTTACACACATAAGGAATTCAAGTAACCGGTGGGATGGGGTGGGGGGTTCTTTTTTTGGTGGGGGTGGGGTGTGGAGGTGGTGTTAATTTGTCCCTGAAGTGGGGTAGGAGAGTGGTAAGGAAGGGAGCACAGATACCGGTTAAAAAAAAAAGAAAAAAAACAGTCTTATATTCTATTAAATACTGTATTTAATAGAATATAAGACTCTTTTTTTTTTCTTTTTTTTTTAAACAGGTATCTGTGGAAAGGAGGACTAGAGAAGAGTGGAATGGGTCTGTCCTCCTGAAAGGGGGGGGGGGGGTGGGGGGGAGGGGGGGGTGGGGGTGGGGGGGGGGGGGGGGGGGGGGGGGGTGGGGGGGGGGGGGGGGGGGGGGGGGGGCACATTATACACATATGCTTCTCATGCCACCTTATATGTTGATATACAGTGTAGATTTGGGCGAGGAGTTGATGAAGATTTGGGTAAATATTTGTCTTGTTTCAGAAGTTACACTATGGTCTCATATACTACTTTCCAGTGCCACATTATATGTGACTATACCGTGGAACAACCAAAAGTATATGTGTCTTTGTGTAATGGTAGATTTGGCAAAGATTTGGGTAGATTTGGTTAAATATTTCTTGTTTCAGAAGTTACACTATGCACATATTATACTTTAGTGCCAAATTTAGGGTGGGTTAGTGTTAGATTTGGGCAAGGATTAGGTAGATTTGGGTAAATATTTATGTTCCAGAAGTAACACATGCACATATACTTTCGAGGCCACGTTATATGTGTATATTGGTAGATTTGGGCCAGTTTGGCGCAAATCTGGCAAGATTTGGGTATTTCAGGCACCGGTAGCCTATGGGATAAATGATAATGCGGTAGTGTAATTTTCACATAGGCAAAATATTTTTCCACTTTGAAAAAACACCAGAAAAAGGTGTAGGGGTCACAAGACATATCAGTAAGATCTTATTTGTTCATACTAATCAGTCAAGGGTACAGCTATTTTCATTGATAGTAACTACATAGTGTATGCATAGATTCGGATTAGAAAATGTTATCAATAATCCAGTAAAACCTATCAATCCTCATCAGGCCTGCAAACCCCGGATTAAATCTGGATTCTCCAGATTTTTCATTCATCCGATCGCTGGATTTTAGTCTACAGTCTCCAGGTTTTCATCAAAACAAAAAAATGCGATTCATATATTTTCCTCAGTTTATCAGCTAGTTTTCCTGCATTGGGTCACTGTTACGCTCCTAATCCAGCGATGCTAAAACGGGTATTATGCCCCCGAAGGGTGCCATATAGTAGTCACACAGTCTGTCCGTTCGTGATTTCAGTGATTGTTCGGCCCCGTTCGTCTGAAACATCGTGTCCGCTTCATACTCTGACAATATTGGACGGATTTTCAAAAAACTTCGCACAATTGCTCACCCACAACAAGACGACGTTGTCCGCGCACCAAAATCCAGGCAGTGGCTCCAAGGTCAAGGTCACACTTAGAGGTCAAAGGTTGTCCGTTTGTCTGTACAATCGTGTCCTCATTCTAACTCTGACAATGAGTGGATGGATTTTTCAAATAACTTCGCACCAATTGCTCATCCAACAACAAGACGACATGTCCGCGCACAAAATCCAGAGTCTGTTGGCTCCAAGGTCAAGGTCACACTTAGAGGTCTAAAGGTCAAGAACAAAGTGCTTTCGTGTCCGGATTAATAACTCTGACATTTCATGGACAGATTCTTCAAATAAATTGAGCTCAAATTGCTCCACCCACAACTAGACGACGTGTGGCGACACACAACTCGGTCCATGGCTCCAAAGGTCAAGGTCACACTTATGAGGTGAAAGTGTCAGAAACAAAGTGCTTTTCGTGTCCGGTTAATATCTCTGACATTCAGTGGACAGATTTTCAAATAACTTGACACAAATTGCTCACACACAACTAGACGACGTGTCATGCACAAAACTCAGGTCCGTGGCTCCAAGGTCAATGGTCACATTTAGAGGTCAATTGGTGTCCATGTCAGTAACTCTGGCATTCCACTGACGGAATTCAAATAACTTGGCACTAAGTGGTCAGCACAACCAGACGACATGTCGCGCACAAAATCAGGTTCGTCGCTCAGGTCAAGGTCACACTTAGAGGTCAAAGGTTCAAATCATGGTCCGGTCATATAACTGGCATTTCTTGATGGATTTTGAATTAACTTGGCACAAGTGCCCCACCGACAAACAACATGATGTGTCGCACACAAAATCCCAGGTCTGTGTGGTCTTCAAGGTCAAGGTCAACACTTAGAAGTAAAAGGTCAAATTGTGTGAGACAATTCTGGATGGATTTTCAAATAACTTGTTTTATTTTATGATAGCAATGACATACTGTATTTTATCAGTGAAATATACTGGTTATTCCACACTGTGGGA
>JAWPHD010018887.1:0-37986 GCA_037043455.1 Cyrtodaria siliqua
GTGGTTATTGGTGTTTACACCTATCGCCTACCTATGACCTTGACCTTTGACCAGTTGACCTTATTTTTCCAGACTTGGTCAAGGTCACATAGTGGCACATATATGAGGGCATTGTTGGCGCTAGCTGGTTCGGTTTTCGAAATATACTTAGAAGTTTCTATTTTAGCCTGTTTAAAATTAAACCACTAAGGCCGCCATATTTGATGACGTCATCAACACCTTTTTCACACGATCGATAGAAGATGATAACAATATGATTGTGGTAAAGTTTCAAATGGTCATGCCTTTAATCGTATTTTTGACGAATCTTTGCAGTTTTTAAGCGTCTGGCGTCTCTGACGCCATCACGTTATGACGCCATGACCCCGCATGACCTTCTTGCACAACTAGACCATGACCTTCACAATCTGTGACAGTTTCATTCAAATCCGACCATAAATGTCTGAGATCTAGCGCTAACAAGATTTTCATCATGACGTCACTGGCGGCCATCTTGGATGACGTCATGACCCCAAAAGCTTCGCGGCACTATTCCAGAATGAGCTCTATCACTGTGTAAACTTTAGAGGCCATGCGACCAGTCTTACTATGAAAAGTGGCGGACAGAAGAATAAAGTCAAAATGTTGCCGAACAACAACAATAGGTCTTTCCACTGGAAGGTGGAAAGCCCTAATAATGGTTTCGCGTATCTGTATGTGCGTGCAAGATGGGAACTGCGTTACGCCCGACACTGAATATTTAGGTCTGAGCTATGTATCGTCTTCACGTGTATACATTCGTCTGCCCCATGTCCCACCCATACGCACATTATTTGGCGAAGTTTCATCATTATCAGACTGGCAATCTTTAGGAAGAGAAGCGTGAACAAGGTATTTCTTAGATATTCACTGGCGGCCATATTGAATGACGCCGCGACCCAAAAAATTGCAATGCACAACTACAAGATAAGTACATTATTTTGACAAAGATTCACCAAGAAAGGACAGGTAGTTCTTGAGCAGAAGCGATTTTAATCTTCTTTCGTTTCAACGTTACTGTGACGTCATTAATGACGTCAGCTAAAAATAAACTTCACGTTCGTATTTACAATCATAAGTTCTACAAAACTGACACATTTTACGTGTCTACGTCAATTTTTCAAATTTTACGTCATTGACGTCGTCGTATTTTTGTTCCTATGGCAACCATTTACCAACGTTGCGTTTTGAGTGGACTTTATTTTTGAAAAGGAAATTGAAAGGCCTTACAAATGGTACATATGTTCTTGATAACAATTTCAACCGTTACTGAGATAAAGGTGGTTATTGGTGTTTACACCTATCGCCTACCTATGACCTTGACCTTTGACCAGTTGACCTTATTTTTCCAGACTTGGTCAAGGTCACATAGTGGCACATATATGAGGGCGTTGTTGGCGCTAGCTGGTTCGGTTTTCGAAATATACTTAGAAGTTTCTATTTAAGCCTGTTTAAAATTAAACCACTAAGGCCGCCATATTTGATGACGTCATCAACACCTTTTTCACACGATCGATAGAAGATGATAACAATATGATTGTGGTAAAGTTTCAGAATGGTCATGCCTTTAATCGTATTTTTGACGAATCTTTGCAGTTTTTAAGCGTCTGGCGTCTCTGACGCCATCACGTTATGACGCCATGACCCCGCATGACCTTCTTGCACAACTAGACCATGACCTTCACAATCTGTGACAGTTTCATTCAAATCCGACCATAAATGTCTGAGATCTAGCGCTAACAAGATTTTCATCATGACGTCACTGGCGGCCATCTTGGATGACGTCATGACCCCAAAAGCTTCGCGGCACTATTCCAGAATGAGCTCTATCACTGTGTAAACTTTAGAGGCCGTGCGACCAGTCTTACTATGAAAAGTGGCGGACAGAAGAATAAAGTCAAAATGTTGCCGAACAACAACAATAGGTCTTTCCACTGGAAGGTGGAAAGCCCTAATAATGGTTTCGCGTATCTGTATGTGCGTGCAAGATGGGAACTGCGTTACGCCCGACACTGAATATTTAGGTCTGAGCTATGTATCGTCTTCACGTGTATACATTCGTCTGCCCCATGTCCCACCCATACGCACATTATTTGGCGAAGTTTCATCATTATCAGACTGGCAATCTTTAGGAAGAGAAGCGTGAACAAGGTATTTCTTAGATATTCACTGGCGGCCATATTGAATGACGCCGCGACCCAAAAAATTGCAATGCACAACTACAAGATAAGTACATTATTTTGACAAAGATTCACCAAGAAAGGACAGGTAGTTCTTGAGCAGAAGCGATTTTAATCTTCTTTCGTTTCAACGTTACTGTGACGTCATTAATGACGTCAGCTAAAAATAAACTTCACGTTCGTATTTGCAATCATAAGTTCTACAAAACTGACACATTTTACGTGTCTACGTCAATTTTTCAAATTTTACGTCATTGACGTCGTCGTATTTTGGTTCCTATGGCAACCATTTACCAACGTTGCGTTTTGAGTGGACTTTATTTTTGAAAAGGAAATTGAAAGGCCTTACAAATGGTACATATGTTCTTGATAACAATTTCAACCGTTACTGAGATAAAGGTGGTTATTGGTGTTTACACCTATCGCCTACCTATGACCTTGACCTTTGACCAGTTGACCTTATTTTTCCAGACTTGGTCAAGGTCACATAGTGGCACATATATGAGGGCATTGTTGGCGCTAGCTGGTTCGGTTTTCGAAATATACTTAGAAGTTTCTATTTTAGCCTGTTTAAAATTAAACCACTAAGGCCGCCATATTTGATGACGTCATCAACACCTTTTTCACACGATCGATAGAAGATGATAACAATATGATTGTGGTAAAGTTTCAAAATGGTCATGCCTTTAATCGTATTTTTGACGAATCTTTGCAGTTTTTAAGCGTCTGGCGTCTCTGACGCCATCACGTTATGACGCCATGACCCCGCATGACCTTCTTGCACAACTAGACCATGACCTTCACAATCTGTGACAGTTTCATTCAAATCCGACCATAAATGTCTGAGATCTAGCGCTAACAAGATTTTCATCATGACGTCACTGGCGGCCATCTTGGATGACGTCATGACCCCAAAAGCTTCGCGGCACTATTCCAGAATGAGCTCTATCACTGTGTAAACTTTAGAGGGCGTGCGACCAGTCTTACTATGAAAAGTGGCGGACAGAAGAATAAAGTCAAAATGTTGCCGAACAACAACAATAGGTCTTTCCACTGGAAGGTGGAAAGCCCTAATAATGGTTTCGCGTATCTGTATGTGCGTGCAAGATGGGAACTGCGTTACGCCCGACACTGAATATTTAGGTCTGAGCTATGTATCGTCTTCACGTGTATACATTCGTCTGCCCCATGTCCCACCCATACGCACATTATTTGGCGAAGTTTCATCATTATCAGACTGGCAATCTTTAGGAAGAGAAGCGTGAACAAGGTATTTCTTAGATATTCACTGGCGGCCATATTGAATGACGCCGCGACCCAAAAAATTGCAATGCACAACTACAAGATAAGTACATTATTTTGACAAAGATTCACCAAGAAAGGACAGGTAGTTCTTGAGCAGAAGCGATTTTAATCTTCTTTCGTTTCAACGTTACTGTGACGTCATTAATGACGTCAGCTAAAAATAAACTTCACGTTCGTATTTGCAATCATAAGTTCTACAAAACTGACACATTTTACGTGTCTACGTCAATTTTTCAAATTTTACGTCATTGACGTCGTCGTATTTTGGTTCCTATGGCAAACATTTACCAACGTTGCGTTTTGAGTGGACTTTATTTTTGAAAAGGAAATTGAAAGGCCTTACAAATGGTACATATGTTCTTGATAACAATTTCAACCGTTACTGAGATAAAGGTGGTTATTGGTGTTTACACCTATCGCCTACCTATGACCTTGACCTTTGACCAGTTGACCTTATTTTTCCAGACTTGGTCAAGGTCACATAGTGGCACATATATGAGGGCATTGTTGGCGCTAGCTGGTTCGGTTTTCGAAATATACTTAGAAGTTTCTATTTTAGCCTGTTTAAAATTAAACCACTAAGGCCGCCATATTTGATGACGTCATCAACACCTTTTTCACACGATCGATAGAAGATGATAACAATATGATTGTGGTAAAGTTTCAAAATGGTCATGCCTTTAATCGTATTTTTGACGAATCTTTGCAGTTTTTAAGCGTCTGGCGTCTCTGACGCCATCACGTTATGACGCCATGACCCCGCATGACCTTCTTGCACAACTAGACCATGACCTTCACAATCTGTGACAGTTTCATTCAAATCCGACCATAAATGTCTGAGATCTAGCGCTAACAAGATTTTCATCATGACGTCACTGGCGGCCATCTTGGATGACGTCATGACCCCAAAAGCTTCGCGGCACTATTCCAGAATGAGCTCTATCACTGTGTAAACTTTAGAGGGCGTGCGACCAGTCTTACTATGAAAAGTGGCGGACAGAAGAATAAAGTCAAAATGTTGCCGAACAACAACAATAGGTCTTTCCACTGGAAGGTGGAAAGCCCTAATAATGGTTTCGCGTATCTGTATGTGCGTGCAAGATGGGAACTGCGTTACGCCCGACACTGAATATTTAGGTCTGAGCTATGTATCGTCTTCACGTGTATACATTCGTCTGCCCCATGTCCCACCCATACGCACATTATTTGGCGAAGTTTCATCATTATCAGACTGGCAATCTTTAGGAAGAGAAGCGTGAACAAGGTATTTCTTAGATATTCACTGGCGGCCATATTGAATGACGCCGCGACCCAAAAAATTGCAATGCACAACTACAAGATAAGTACATTATTTTGACAAAGATTCACCAAGAAAGGACAGGTAGTTCTTGAGCAGAAGCGATTTTAATCTTCTTTCGTTTCAACGTTACTGTGACGTCATTAATGACGTCAGCTAAAAATAAACTTCACGTTCGTATTTGCAATCATAAGTTCTACAAAACTGACACATTTTACGTGTCTACGTCAATTTTTCAAATTTTACGTCATTGACGTCGTCGTATTTTGGTTCCTATGGCAAACATTTACCAACGTTGCGTTTTGAGTGGACTTTATTTTTGAAAAGGAAATTGAAAGGCCTTACAAATGGTACATATGTTCTTGATAACAATTTCAACCGTTATTGAGATAAAGGTGGTTATTGGTGTTTACACCTATCGCCTACCTATGACCTTGACCTTTGACCAGTTGACCTTATTTTTCCAGACTTGGTCAAGGTCACATAGTGGCACATATATGAGGGCATTGTTGGCGCTAGCTGGTTCGGTTTTCGAAATATACTTAGAAGTTTCTATTTTAGCCTGTTTAAAATTAAACCACTAAGGCCGCCATATTTGATGACGTCATCAACACCTTTTTCACACGATCGATAGAAGATGATAACAATATGATTGTGGTAAAGTTTCAAAATGGTCATGCCTTTAATCGTATTTTTGACGAATCTTTGCAGTTTTTAAGCGTCTGGCGTCTCTGACGCCATCACGTTATGACGCCATGACCCCGCATGACCTTCTTGCACAACTAGACCATGACCTTCACAATCTGTGACAGTTTCATTCAAATCCGACCATAAATGTCTGAGATCTAGCGCTAACAAGATTTTCATCATGACGTCACTGGCGGCCATCTTGGATGACGTCATGACCCCAAAAGCTTCGCGGCACTATTCCAGAATGAGCTCTATCACTGTGTAAACTTTAGAGGCCATGCGACCAGTCTTACTATGAAAAGTGGCGGACAGAAGAATAAAGTCAAAATGTTGCCGAACAACAACAATAGGTCTTTCCACTGGAAGGTGGAAAGCCCTAATAATGGTTTCGCGTATCTGTATGTGCGTGCAAGATGGGAACTGCGTTACGCCCGACACTGAATATTTAGGTCTGAGCTATGTATCGTCTTCACGTGTATACATTCGTCTGCCCCATGTCCCACCCATACGCACATTATTTGGCGAAGTTTCATCATTATCAGACTGGCAATCTTTAGGAAGAGAAGCGTGAACAAGGTATTTCTTAGATATTCACTGGCGGCCATATTGAATGACGCCGCGACCCAAAAAATTGCAATGCACAACTACAAGATAAGTACATTATTTTGACAAAGATTCACCAAGAAAGGACAGGTAGTTCTTGAGCAGAAGCGATTTTAATCTTCTTTCGTTTCAACGTTACTGTGACGTCATTAATGACGTCAGCTAAAAATAAACTTCACGTTCGTATTTACAATCATAAGTTCTACAAAACTGACACATTTTACGTGTCTACGTCAATTTTTCAAATTTTACGTCATTGACGTCGTCGTATTTTTGTTCCTATGGCAACCATTTACCAACGTTGCGTTTTGAGTGGACTTTATTTTTGAAAAGGAAATTGAAAGGCCTTACAAATGGTACATATGTTCTTGATAACAATTTCAACCGTTACTGAGATAAAGGTGGTTATTGGTGTTTACACCTATCGCCTACCTATGACCTTGACCTTTGACCAGTTGACCTTATTTTTCCAGACTTGGTCAAGGTCACATAGTGGCACATATATGAGGGCGTTGTTGGCGCTAGCTGGTTCGGTTTTCGAAATATACTTAGAAGTTTCTATTTAAGCCTGTTTAAAATTAAACCACTAAGGCCGCCATATTTGATGACGTCATCAACACCTTTTTCACACGATCGATAGAAGATGATAACAATATGATTGTGGTAAAGTTTCAGAATGGTCATGCCTTTAATCGTATTTTTGACGAATCTTTGCAGTTTTTAAGCGTCTGGCGTCTCTGACGCCATCACGTTATGACGCCATGACCCCGCATGACCTTCTTGCACAACTAGACCATGACCTTCACAATCTGTGACAGTTTCATTCAAATCCGACCATAAATGTCTGAGATCTAGCGCTAACAAGATTTTCATCATGACGTCACTGGCGGCCATCTTGGATGACGTCATGACCCCAAAAGCTTCGCGGCACTATTCCAGAATGAGCTCTATCACTGTGTAAACTTTAGAGGCCGTGCGACCAGTCTTACTATGAAAAGTGGCGGACAGAAGAATAAAGTCAAAATGTTGCCGAACAACAACAATAGGTCTTTCCACTGGAAGGTGGAAAGCCCTAATAATGGTTTCGCGTATCTGTATGTGCGTGCAAGATGGGAACTGCGTTACGCCCGACACTGAATATTTAGGTCTGAGCTATGTATCGTCTTCACGTGTATACATTCGTCTGCCCCATGTCCCACCCATACGCACATTATTTGGCGAAGTTTCATCATTATCAGACTGGCAATCTTTAGGAAGAGAAGCGTGAACAAGGTATTTCTTAGATATTCACTGGCGGCCATATTGAATGACGCCGCGACCCAAAAAATTGCAATGCACAACTACAAGATAAGTACATTATTTTGACAAAGATTCACCAAGAAAGGACATGTAGTTCTTGAGCAGAAGCGATTTTAATCTTCTTTCGTTTCAACGTTACTGTGACGTCATTAATGACGTCAGCTAAAAATAAACTTCACGTTCGTATTTGCAATCATAAGTTCTACAAAACTGACACATTTTACGTGTCTACGTCAATTTTTCAAATTTTACGTCATTGACGTCGTCGTATTTTGGTTCCTATGGCAACCATTTACCAACGTTGCGTTTTGAGTGGACTTTATTTTTGAAAAGGAAATTGAAAGGCCTTACAAATGGTACATATGTTCTTGATAACAATTTCAACCGTTACTGAGATAAAGGTGGTTATTGGTGTTTACACCTATCGCCTACCTATGACCTTGACCTTTGACCAGTTGACCTTATTTTTCCAGACTTGGTCAAGGTCACATAGTGGCACATATATGAGGGCATTGTTGGCGCTAGCTGGTTCGGTTTTCGAAATATACTTAGGAGTTTCTATTTTAGCCTGTTTAAAATTAAACCACTAAGGCCGCCATATTTGATGACGTCATCAACACCTTTTTCACACGATCGATAGAAGATGATAACAATATGATTGTGGTAAAGTTTCAAAATGGTCATGCCTTTAATCGTATTTTTGACGAATCTTTGCAGTTTTTAAGCGTCTGGCGTCTCTGACGCCATCACGTTATGACGCCATGACCCCGCATGACCTTCTTGCACAACTAGACCATGACCTTCACAATCTGTGACAGTTTCATTCAAATCCGACCATAAATGTCTGAGATCTAGCGCTAACAAGATTTTCATCATGACGTCACTGGCGGCCATCTTGGATGACGTCATGACCCCAAAAGCTTCGCGGCACTATTCCAGAATGAGCTCTATCACTGTGTAAACTTTAGAGGCCGTGCGACCAGTCTTACTATGAAAAGTGGCGGACAGAAGAATAAAGTCAAAATGTTGCCGAACAACAACAATAGGTCTTTCCACTGGAAGGTGGAAAGCCCTAATAATGGTTTCGCGTATCTGTATGTGCGTGCAAGATGGGAACTGCGTTACGCCCGACACTGAATATTTAGGTCTGAGCTATGTATCGTCTTCACGTGTATACATTCGTCTGCCCCATGTCCCACCCATACGCACATTATTTGGCGAAGTTTCATCATTATCAGACTGGCAATCTTTAGGAAGAGAAGCGTGAACAAGGTATTTCTTAGATATTCACTGGCGGCCATATTGAATGACGCCGCGACCCAAAAAATTGCAATGCACAACTACAAGATAAGTACATTATTTTGACAAAGATTCACCAAGAAAGGACAGGTAGTTCTTGAGCAGAAGCGATTTTAATCTTCTTTCGTTTCAACGTTACTGTGACGTCATTAATGACGTCAGCTAAAAATAAACTTCACGTTCGTATTTGCAATCATAAGTTCTACAAAACTGACACATTTTACGTGTCTACGTCAATTTTTCAAATTTTACGTCATTGACGTCGTCGTATTTTGGTTCCTATGGCAACCATTTACCAACGTTGCGTTTTGAGTGGACTTTATTTTTGAAAAGGAAATTGAAAGGCCTTACAAATGGTACATATGTTCTTGATAACAATTTCAACCGTTACTGAGATAAAGGTGGTTATTGGTGTTTACACCTATCGCCTACCTATGACCTTGACCTTTGACCAGTTGACCTTATTTTTCCAGACTTGGTCAAGGTCACATAGTGGCACATATATGAGGGCATTGTTGGCGCTAGCTGGTTCGGTTTTCGAAATATACTTAGGAGTTTCTATTTTAGCCTGTTTAAAATTAAACCACTAAGGCCGCCATATTTGATGACGTCATCAACACCTTTTTCACACGATCGATAGAAGATGATAACAATATGATTGTGGTAAAGTTTCAAAATGGTCATGCCTTTAATCGTATTTTTGACGAATCTTTGCAGTTTTTAAGCGTCTGGCGTCTCTGACGCCATCACGTTATGACGCCATGACCCCGCATGACCTTCTTGCACAACTAGACCATGACCTTCACAATCTGTGACAGTTTCATTCAAATCCGACCATAAATGTCTGAGATCTAGCGCTAACAAGATTTTCATCATGACGTCACTGGCGGCCATCTTGGATGACGTCATGACCCCAAAAGCTTCGCGGCACTATTCCAGAATGAGCTCTATCACTGTGTAAACTTTAGAGGCCGTGCGACCAGTCTTACTATGAAAAGTGGCGGACAGAAGAATAAAGTCAAAATGTTGCCGAACAACAACAATAGGTCTTTCCACTGGAAGGTGGAAAGCCCTAATAATGGTTTCGCGTATCTGTATGTGCGTGCAAGATGGGAACTGCGTTACGCCCGACACTGAATATTTAGGTCTGAGCTATGTATCGTCTTCACGTGTATACATTCGTCTGCCCCATGTCCCACCCATACGCACATTATTTGGCGAAGTTTCATCATTATCAGACTGGCAATCTTTAGGAAGAGAAGCGTGAACAAGGTATTTCTTAGATATTCACTGGCGGCCATATTGAATGACGCCGCGACCCAAAAAATTGCAATGCACAACTACAAGATAAGTACATTATTTTGACAAAGATTCACCAAGAAAGGACAGGTAGTTCTTGAGCAGAAGCGATTTTAATCTTCTTTCGTTTCAACGTTACTGTGACGTCATTAATGACGTCAGCTAAAAATAAACTTCACGTTCGTATTTGCAATCATAAGTTCTACAAAACTGACACATTTTACGTGTCTACGTCAATTTTTCAAATTTTACGTCATTGACGTCGTCGTATTTTGGTTCCTATGGCAACCATTTACCAACGTTGCGTTTTGAGTGGACTTTATTTTTGAAAAGGAAATTGAAAGGCCTTACAAATGGTACATATGTTCTTGATAACAATTTCAACCGTTACTGAGATAAAGGTGGTTATTGGTGTTTACACCTATCGCCTACCTATGACCTTGACCTTTGACCAGTTGACCTTATTTTTCCAGACTTGGTCAAGGTCACATAGTGGCACATATATGAGGGCATTGTTGGCGCTAGCTGGTTCGGTTTTCGAAATATACTTAGGAGTTTCTATTTTAGCCTGTTTAAAATTAAACCACTAAGGCCGCCATATTTGATGACGTCATCAACAACTTTTTCACACGATCGATAGAAGATGATAACAATATGATTGTGGTAAAGTTTCAAAATGGTCATGCCTTTAATCGTATTTTTGACGAATCTTTGCAGTTTTTAAGCGTCTGGCGTCTCTGACGCCATCACGTTATGACGCCATGACCCCGCATGACCTTCTTGCACAACTAGACCATGACCTTCACAATCTGTGACAGTTTCATTCAAATCCGACCATAAATGTCTGAGATCTAGCGCTAACAAGATTTTCATCATGACGTCACTGGCGGCCATCTTGGATGACGTCATGACCCCAAAAGCTTCGCGGCACTATTCCAGAATGAGCTCTATCACTGTGTAAACTTTAGAGGCCGTGCGACCAGTCTTACTATGAAAAGTGGCGGACAGAAGAATAAAGTCAAAATGTTGCCGAACAACAACAATAGGTCTTTCCACTGGAAGGTGGAAAGCCCTAATAATGGTTTCGCGTATCTGTATGTGCGTGCAAGATGGGAACTGCGTTACGCCCGACACTGAATATTTAGGTCTGAGCTATGTATCGTCTTCACGTGTATACATTCGTCTGCCCCATGTCCCACCCATACGCACATTATTTGGCGAAGTTTCATCATTATCAGACTGGCAATCTTTAGGAAGAGAAGCGTGAACAAGGTATTTCTTAGATATTCACTGGCGGCCATATTGAATGACGCCGCGACCCAAAAAATTGCAATGCACAACTACAAGATAAGTACATTATTTTGACAAAGATTCACCAAGAAAGGACAGGTAGTTCTTGAGCAGAAGCGATTTTAATCTTCTTTCGTTTCAACGTTACTGTGACGTCATTAATGACGTCAGCTAAAAATAAACTTCACGTTCGTATTTGCAATCATAAGTTCTACAAAACTGACACATTTTACGTGTCTACGTCAATTTTTCAAATTTTACGTCATTGACGTCGTCGTATTTTGGTTCCTATGGCAACCATTTACCAACGTTGCGTTTTGAGTGGACTTTATTTTTGAAAAGGAAATTGAAAGGCCTTACAAATGGTACATATGTTCTTGATAACAATTTCAACCGTTACTGAGATAAAGGTGGTTATTGGTGTTTACACCTATCGCCTACCTATGACATTGACCTTTGACCAGTTGACCTTATTTTTCCAGACTTGGTCAAGGTCGTATAGTGGCACATATATGAGGGCATTGTTGGCGCTAGCTGGTTCGGTTTTCGAAATATACTTAGAAGTTTCTATTTTAGCCTGTTTAAAATTAAACCACTAAGGCCGCCATATTTGATGACGTCATCAACACCTTTTTCACACGATCGATAGAAGATGATAACAATATGATTGTGGTAAAGTTTCAAAATGGTCATGCCTTTAATCGTATTTTTGACGAATCTTTGCAGTTTTTAAGCGTCTGGCGTCTCTGACGCCATCACGTTATGACGCCATGACCCCGCATGACCTTCTTGCACAACTAAACCATGACCTTCACAATCTGTGACAGTTTCATTCAAATCCGACCATAAATGTCTGAGATCTAGCGCTAACAAGATTTTCATCATGACGTCACTGGCGGCCATCTTGGATGACGTCATGACCCCAAAAGCTTCGCGGCACTATTCCAGAATGAGCTCTATCACTGTTTAAACTTTAGAGGCCGTGCGACCAGTCTTACTATGAAAAGTGGCGGACAGAAGAATAAAGTCAAAATGTTGCCGAACAACAACAATAGGTCTTTCCACTGGAAGGTGGAAAGCCCTAATAATGGTTTCGCGTATCTGTATGTGCGTGCAAGATGGGAACTGCGTTACGCCCGACACTGAATATTTAGGTCTGAGCTATGTATCGTCTTCACGTGTATACATTCGTCTGCCCCATGTCCCACCCATACGCTCATTATTTGGCGAAGTTTCATCATTATCAGACTGGCAATCTTTAGGAAGAGAAGCGTGAACAAGGTATTTCTTAGATATTCACTGGCGGCCATATTGAATGACGCCGCGACCCAAAAAATTGCAATGCACAACTACAAGATAAGTACATTATTTTGACAAAGATTCACCAAGAAAGGACAGGTAGTTCTTGAGCAGAAGCGATTTTAATCTTCTTTCGTTTCAACGTTACTGTGACGTCATTAATGACGTCAGCTAAAAATAAACTTCACGTTCGTATTTGCAATCATAAGTTCTACAAAACTGACACATTTTACGTGTCTACGTCAATTTTTCAAATTTTACGTCATTGACGTCGTCGTATTTTGGTTCCTATGGCAACCATTTACCAACGTTGCGTTTTGAGTGGACTTTATTTTTGAAAAGGAAATTGAAAGGCCTTACAAATGGTACATATGTTCTTGATAACAATTTCAACCGTTACTGAGATAAAGGTGGTTATTGGTGTTTACACCTATCGCCTACCTATGACCTTGACCTTTGACCAGTTGACCTTATTTTTCCAGACTTGGTCAAGGTCACATAGTGGCACATATATGAGGGCATTGTTGGCGCTAGCTGGTTCGGTTTTCGAAATATACTTAGAAGTTTCTATTTTAGCCTGTTTAAAATTAAACCACTAAGGCCGCCATATTTGATGACGTCATCAACACCTTTTTCACACGATCGATAGAAGATGATAACAATATGATTGTGGTAAAGTTTCAAAATGGTCATGCCTTTAATCGTATTTTTGACGAATCTTTGCAATTTTTAAGCGTCTGGCGTCTCTGACGCCATCACGTTATGACGCCATGACCCCGCATGACCTTCTTGCACAACTAGACCATGACCTTCACAATCTGTGACAGTTTCATTCAAATCCGACCATAAATGTCTGAGATCTAGCGCTAACAAGATTTTCATCATGACGTCACTGGCGGCCATCTTGGATGACGTCATGACCCCAAAAGCTTCGCGGCACTATTCCAGAATGAGCTCTATCACTGTGTAAACTTTAGAGGCCGTGCGACCAGTCTTACTATGAAAAGTGGCGGACAGAAGAATAAAGTCAAAATGTTGCCGAACAACAACAATAGGTCTTTCCACTGGAAGGTGGAAAGCCCTAATAATGGTTTCGCGTATCTGTATGTGCGTGCAAGATGGGAACTGCGTTACGCCCGACACTGAATATTTAGGTCTGAGCTATGTATCGTCTTCACGTGTATACATTCGTCTGCCCCATGTCCCACCCATACGCACATTATTTGGCGAAGTTTCATCATTATCAGACTGGCAATCTTTAGGAAGAGAAGCGTGAACAAGGTATTTCTTAGATATTCACTGGCGGCCATATTGAATGACGCCGCGACCCAAAAAATTGCAATGCACAACTACAAGATAAGTACATTATTTTGACAAAGATTCACCAAGAAAGGACAGGTAGTTCTTGAGCAGAAGCGATTTTAATCTTCTTTCGTTTCAACGTTACTGTGACGTCATTAATGACGTCAGCTAAAAATAAACTTCACGTTCGTATTTGCAATCATAAGTTCTACAAAACTGACACATTTTACGTGTCTACGTCAATTTTTCAAATTTTACGTCATTGACGTCGTCGTATTTTGGTTCCTATGGCAACCATTTACCAACGTTGCGTTTTGAGTGGACTTTATTTTTGAAAAGGAAATTGAAAGGCCTTACAAATGGTACATATGTTCTTGATAACAATTTCAACCGTTACTGAGATAAAGGTGGTTATTGGTGTTTACACCTATCGCCTACCCATGACCTTGACCTTTGACCAGTTGACCTTATTTTTCCAGACTTGGTCAAGGTCACATAGTGGCACATATATGAGGGCATTGTTGGCGCTAGCTGGTTCGGTTTTCGAAATATACTTAGAAGTTTCTATTTTAGCCTGTTTAAAATTAAACCACTAAGGCCGCCATATTTGATGACGTCATCAACACCTTTTTCACACGATCGATAGAAGATGATAACAATATGATTGTGGTAAAGTTTCAAAATGGTCATGCCTTTAATCGTATTTTTGACGAATCTTTGCAATTTTTAAGCGTCTGGCGTCTCTGACGCCATCACGTTATGACGCCATGACCCCGCATGACCTTCTTGCACAACTAGACCATGACCTTCACAATCTGTGACAGTTTCATTCAAATCCGACCATAAATGTCTGAGATCTAGCGCTAACAAGATTTTCATCATGACGTCACTGGCGGCCATCTTGGATGACGTCATGACCCCAAAAGCTTCGCGGCACTATTCCAGAATGAGCTCTATCACTGTGTAAACTTTAGAGGCCGTGCGACCAGTCTTACTATGAAAAGTGGCGGACAGAAGAATAAAGTCAAAATGTTGCCGAACAACAACAATAGGTCTTTCCACTGGAAGGTGGAAAGCCCTAATAATGGTTTCGCGTATCTGTATGTGCGTGCAAGATGGGAACTGCGTTACGCCCGACACTGAATATTTAGGTCTGAGCTATTTATCGTCTTCACGTGTATACATTCGTCTGCCCCATGTCCCACCCATACGCACATTATTTGGCGAAGTTTCATCATTATCAGACTGGCAATCTTTAGGAAGAGAAGCGTGAACAAGGTATTTCTTAGATATTCACTGGCGGCCATATTGAATGACGCCGCGACCCAAAAAATTGCAATGCACAACTACAAGATAAGTACATTATTTTGACAAAGATTCACCAAGAAAGGACAGGTAGTTCTTGAGCAGAAGCGATTTTAATCTACTTTCGTTTCAACGTTACTGTGACGTCATTAATGACGTCAGCTAAAAATAAACTTCACGTTCGTATTTGCAATCATAAGTTCTACAAAACTGACACATTTTACGTGTCTACGTCAATTTTTCAAATTTTACGTCATTGACGTCGTCGTATTTTGGTTCCTATGGCAACCATTTACCAACGTTGCGTTTTGAGTGGACTTTATTTTTGAAAAGGAAATTGAAAGGCCTTACAAATGGTACATATGTTCTTGATAACAATTTCAACCGTTACTGAGATAAAGGTGGTTATTGGTGTTTACACCTATCGCCTACCTATGACCTTGACCTTTGACCAGTTGACCTTATTTTTCCAGACTTGGTCAAGGTCACATAGTGGCACATATATGAGGGCATTGTTGGCGCTAGCTGGTTCGGTTTTCGAAATATACTTAGAAGTTTCTATTTTAGCCTGTTTAAAATTAAACCACTAAGGCCGCCATATTTGATGACGTCATCAACACCTTTTTCACACGATCGATAGAAGATGATAACAATATGATTGTGGTAAAGTTTCAAAATGGTCATGCCTTTAATCGTATTTTTGACGAATCTTTGCAGTTTTTAAGCGTCTGGCGTCTCTGACGCCATCACGTTATGACGCCATGACCCCGCATGACCTTCTTGCACAACTAGACCATGACCTTCACAATCTGTGACAGTTTCATTCAAATCCGACCATAAATGTCTGAGATCTAGCGCTAACAAGATTTTCATCATGACGTCACTGGCGGCCATCTTGGATGACGTCATGACCCCAAAAGCTTCGCGGCACTATTCCAGAATGAGCTCTATCACTGTGTAAACTTTATAGGCCGTGCGACCAGTCTTACTATGAAAAGTGGCGGACAGAAGAATAAAGTCAAAATGTTGCCGAACAACAACAATAGGTCTTTCCACTGGAAGGTGGAAAGCCCTAATAATGGTTTCGCGTATCTGTATGTGCGTGCAAGATGGGAACTGCGTTACGCCCGACACTGAATATTTAGGTCTGAGCTATGTATCGTCTTCACGTGTATACATTCGTCTGCCCCATGTCCCACCCATACGCACATTATTTGGCGAAGTTTCATCATTATCAGACTGAAAATCTTTAGGAAGAGAAGCGTGAACAAGGTATTTCTTAGATATTCACTGGCGGCCATATTGAATGACGCCGCGACCCAAAAAATTGCAATGCACAACTACAAGATAAGTACATTATTTTGACAAAGATTCACCAAGAAAGGACAGGTAGTTCTTGAGCAGAAGCGATTTTAATCTTCTTTCGTTTCAACGTTACTGTGACGTCATTAATGACGTCAGCTAAAAATAAACTTCACGTTCGTATTTGCAATCATAAGTTCTACAAAACTGACACATTTTACGTGTCTACGTCAATTTTTCAAATTTTACGTCATTGACGTCGTCGTATTTTGGTTCCTATGGCAACCATTTACCAACGTTGCGTTTTGAGTGGACTTTATTTTTGAAAAGGAAATTGAAAGGCCTTACAAATGGTACATATGTTCTTGATAACAATTTCAACCGTTACTGAGATAAAGGTGGTTATTGGTGTTTACACCTATCGCCTACCTATGACCTTGACCTTTGACCAGTTGACCTTATTTTTCCAGACTTGGTCAAGGTCACATAGTGGCACATATATGAGCGCATTGTTGGCGCTAGCTGGTTCGGTTTTCGAAATATACTTAGAAGTTTCTATTTTAGCCTGTTTAAAATTAAACCACTAAGGCCGCCATATTTGATGACGTCATCAACACCTTTTTCACACGATCGATAGAAGATGATAACAATATGATTGTGGTAAAGTTTCAAAATGGTCATGCCTTTAATCGTATTTTTGACGAATCTTTGCAGTTTTTAAGCGTCTGGCGTCTCTGACGCCATCACGTTATGACGCCATGACCCCGCATGACCTTCTTGCACAACTAGACCATGACCTTCACAATCTGTGACAGTTTCATTCAAATCCGACCATAAATGTCTGAGATCTAGCGCTAACAAGATTTTCATCATGACGTCACTGGCGGCCATCTTGGATGACGTCATGACCCCAAAAGCTTCGCGGCACTATTCCAGAATGAGCTCTATCACTGTGTAAACTTTAGAGGCCGTGCGACCAGTCTTACTATGAAAAGTGGCGGACAGAAGAATAAAGTCAAAATGTTGCCGAACAACAACAATAGGTCTTTCCACTGGAAGGTGGAAAGCCCTAATAATGGTTTCGCGTATCTGTATGTGCGTGCAAGATGGGAACTGCGTTACGCCCGACACTGAATATTTAGGTCTGAGCTATGTATCGTCTTCACGTGTATACATTCGTCTGCCCCATGTCCCACCCATACGCACATTATTTGGCGAAGTTTCATCATTATCAGACTGGCAATCTTTAGGAAGAGAAGCGTGAACAAGGTATTTCTTAGATATTCACTGGCGGCCATATTGAATGACGCCGCGACCCAAAAAATTGCAATGCACAACTACAAGATAAGTACATTATTTTGACAAAGATTCACCAAGAAAGGACAGGTAGTTCTTGAGCAGAAGCGATTTTAATCTTCTTTCGTTTCAACGTTACTGTGACGTCATTAATGACGTCAGCTAAAAATAAACTTCACGTTCGTATTTGCAATCATAAGTTCTACAAAACTGACACATTTTACGTGTCTACGTCAATTTTTCAAATTTTACGTCATTGACGTCGTCGTATTTTGGTTCCTATGGCAACCATTTACCAACGTTGCGTTTTGAGTGGACTTTATTTTTGAAAAGGAAATTGAAAGGCCTTACAAATGGTACATATGTTCTTGATAACAATTTCAACCGTTACTGAGATAAAGGTGGTTATTGGTGTTTACACCTATCGCCTACCTATGACCTTGACCTTTGAACAGTTGACCTTATTTTTCCAGACTTGGTCAAGGTCACATAGTGGCACATATATGAGGGCATTGTTGGCGCTAGCTGGTTCGGTTTTCGAAATATACTTAGAAGTTTCTATTTTAGCCTGTTTAAAATTAAACCACTAAGGCCGCCATATTTGATGACGTCATCAACACCTTTTTCACACGATCGATAGAAGATGATAACAATATGATTGTGGTAAAGTTTCAAAATGGTCATGCCTTTAATCGTATTTTTGACGAATCTTTGCCGTTTTTAAGCGTCTGGCGTCTCTGACGCCATCACGTTATGACGCCATGACCCCGCATGACCTTCTTGCACAACTAGACCATGACCTTCACAATCTGTGACAGTTTCATTCAAATCCGACCATAAATGTCTGAGATCTAGCGCTAACAAGATTTTCATCATGACGTCACTGGCGGCCATCTTGGATGACGTCATGACCCCAAAAGCTTCGCGGCACTATTCCAGAATGAGCTCTATCACTGTGTAAACTTTAGAGGCCGTGCGACCAGTCTTACTATGAAAAGTGGCGGACAGAAGAATAAAGTCAAAATGTTGCCGAACAACAACAATAGGTCTTTCCACTGGAAGGTGGAAAGCCCTAATAATGGTTTCGCGTATCTGTATGTGCGTGCAAGATGGGAACTGCGTTACGCCCGACACTGAATATTTAGGTCTGAGCTATGTATCGTCTTCACGTGTATACATTCGTCTGCCCCATGTCCCACCCATACGCACATTATTTGGCGAAGTTTCATCATTATCAGACTGGCAATCTTTAGGAAGAGAAGCGTGAACAAGGTATTTCTTAGATATTCACTGGCGGCCATATTGAATGACGCCGCGACCCAAAAAATTGCAATGCACAACTACAAGATAAGTACATTATTTTGACAAAGATTCACCAAGAAAGGACAGGTAGTTCTTGAGCAGAAGCGATTTTAATCTTCTTTCGTTTCAACGTTACTGTGACGTCATTAATGACGTCAGCTAAAAATAAACTTCACGTTCGTATTTGCAATCATAAGTTCTACAAAACTGACACATTTTACGTGTCTACGTCAATTTTTCAAATTTTACGTCATTGACGTCGTCGTATTTTGGTTCCTATGGCAACCATTTACCAACGTTGCGTTTTGAGTGGACTTTATTTTTGAAAAGGAAATTGAAAGGCCTTACAAATGGTACATATGTTCTTGATAACAATTTCAACCGTTACTGAGATAAAGGTGGTTATTGGTGTTTACACCTATCGCCTACCTATGACCTTGACCTTTGACCAGTTGACCTTATTTTTCCAGACTTGGTCAAGGTCACATAGTGGCACATATATGAGGGCATTGTTGGCGCTAGCTGGTTCGGTTTTCGAAATATACTTAGAAGTTTCTATTTTAGCCTGTTTAAAATTAAACCACTAAGGCCGCCATATTTGATGACGTCATCAACACCTTTTTCACACGATCGATAGAAGATGATAACAATATGATTGTGGTAAAGTTTCAAAATGGTCATGCCTTTAATCGTATTTTTGACGAATCTTTGCAGTTTTTAAGCGTCTGGCGTCTCTGACGCCATCACGTTATGACGCCATGACCCCGCATGACCTTCTTGCACAACTAGACCATGACCTTCACAATCTGTGACAGTTTCATTCAAATCCGACCATAAATGTCTGAGATCTAGCGCTAACAAGATTTTCATCATGACGTCACTGGCGGCCATCTTGGATGACGTCATGACCCCAAAAGCTTCGCGGCACTATTCCAGAATGAGCTCTATCACTGTGTAAACTTTAGAGGCCGTGCGACCAGTCTTACTATGAAAAGTGGCGGACAGAAGAATAAAGTCAAAATGTTGCCGAACAACAACAATAGGTCTTTCCACTGGAAGGTGGAAAGCCCTAATAATGGTTTCGCGTATCTGTATGTGCGTGCAAGATGGGAACTGCGTTACGCCCGACACTGAATATTTAGGTCTGAGCTATGTATCGTCTTCACGTGTATACATTCGTCTGCCCCATGTCCCACCCATACGCACATTATTTGGCGAAGTTTCATCATTATCAGACTGGCAATCTTTAGGAAGAGAAGCGTGAACAAGGTATTTCTTAGATATTCACTGGCGGCCATATTGAATGACGCCGCGACCCAAAAAATTGCAATGCACAACTACAAGATAAGTACATTATTTTGACAAAGATTCACCAAGAAAGGACAGGTAGTTCTTGAGCAGAAGCGATTTTAATCTTCTTTCGTTTCAACGTTACTGTGACGTCATTAATGACGTCAGCTAAAAATAAACTTCACGTTCGTATTTGCAATCATAAGTTCTACAAAACTGACACATTTTACGTGTCTACGTCAATTTTTCAAATTTTACGTCATTGACGTCGTCGTATTTTGGTTCCTATGGCAACCATTTACCAACGTTGCGTTTTGAGTGGACTTTATTTTTGAAAAGGAAATTGAAAGGCCTTACAAATGGTACATATGTTCTTGATAACAATTTCAACCGTTACTGAGATAAAGGTGGTTATTGGTGTTTACACCTATCGCCTACCTATGACCTTGACCTTTGAACAGTTGACCTTATTTTTCCAGACTTGGTCAAGGTCACATAGTGGCACATATATGAGGGCATTGTTGGCGCTAGCTGGTTCGGTTTTCGAAATATACTTAGAAGTTTCTATTTTAGCCTGTTTAAAATTAAACCACTAAGGCCGCCATATTTGATGACGTCATCAACACCTTTTTCACACGATCGATAGAAGATGATAACAATATGATTGTGGTAAAGTTTCAAAATGGTCATGCCTTTAATCGTAATTTTGACGAATCTTTGCAGTTTTTAAGCGTCTGGCGTCTCTGACGCCATCACGTTATGACGCCATGACCCCGCATGACCTTCTTGCACAACTAGACCATGACCTTCACAATCTGTGACAGTTTCATTCAAATCCGACCACAAATGTCTGAGATCTAGCGCTAACAAGATTTTCATCATGACGTCACTGGCGGCCATCTTGGATGACGTCATGACCCCAAAAGCTTCGCGGCACTATTCCAGAATGAGCTCTATCACTGTGTAAACTTTAGAGGCCGTGCGACCAGTCTTACTATGAAAAGTGGCGGACAGAAGAATAAAGTCAAAATGATGCCGAACAACAACAATAGGTCTTTCCACTGGAAGGTGGAAAGCCCTAATAATGGTTTCGCGTATCTGTATGTGCGTGCAAGATGGGAACTGCGTTACGCCCGACACTGAATATTTAGGTCTGAGCTATGTATCGTCTTCACGTGTATACATTCGTCTGCCCCATGTCCCACCCATACGCACTTTATTTGGCGAAGTTTCATCATTATCAGACTGGCAATCTTTAGGAAGAGAAGCGTGAACAAGGTATTTCTTAGATATTCACTGGCGGCCATATTGAATGACGCCGCGACCCAAAAAATTGCAATGCACAACTACAAGATAAGTACATTATTTTGAAAAAGATTCACCAAGAAAGGACAGGTAGTTCTTGAGCAGAAGCGATTTTAATCTTCTTTCGTTTCAACGTTACTGTGACGTCATTAATGACGTCAGCTAAAAATAAACTTCACGTTCGTATTTGCAATCATAAGTTCTACAAAACTGACACATTTTACGTGTCTACGTCAATTTTTCAAATTTTACGTCATTGACGTCGTCGTATTTTGGTTCCTATGGCAACCATTTACCAACGTTGCGTTTTGAGTGGACTTTATTTTTGAAAAGGAAATTGAAAGGCCTTACAAATGGTACATATGTTCTTGATAACAATTTCAACCGTTACTGAGATAAAGGTGGTTATTGGTGTTTACACCTATTGCCTACCTATGACCTTGACCTTTGACCAGTTGACCTTATTTTTCCAGACTTGGTCAAGGTCACATAGTGGCACATATATGAGGGCATTGTTGGCGCTAGCTGGTTCGGTTTTCGAAATATACTTAGAAGTTTCTATTTTAGCCTGTTTAAAATTAAACCACTAAGGCCGCCATATTTGATGACGTCATCAACACCTTTTTCACACGATCGATAGAAGATGATAACAATATGATTGTGGTAAAGTTTCAAAATGGTCATGCCTTTAATCGTAATTTTGACGAATCTTTGCAGTTTTTAAGCGTCTGACGTCTCTGACGCCATCACGTTATGACGCCATGACCCCGCATGACCTTCTTGCACAACTAGACCATGACCTTCACAATCTGTGACAGTTTCATTCAAATCCGACCACAAATGTCTGAGATCTAGCGCTAACAAGATTTTCATCATGACGTCACTGGCGGCCATCTTGGATGACGTCATGACCCCAAAAGCTTCGCGGCACTATTCCAGAATGAGCTCTATCACTGTGTAAACTTTAGAGGCCGTGCGACCAGTCTTACTATGAAAAGTGGCGGACAGAAGAATAAAGTCAAAATGTTGCCGAACAACAACAATAGGTCTTTCCACTGGAAGGTGGAAAGCCCTAATAATGGTTTCGCGTATCTGTATGTGCGTGCAAGATGGGAACTGCGTTACGCCCGACACTGAATATTTAGGTCTGAGCTATGTATCGTCTTCACGTGTATACATTCGTCTGCCCCATGTCCCACCCATACGCACTTTATTTGGCGAAGTTTCATCATTATCAGACTGGCAATCTTTAGGAAGAGAAGCGTGAACAAGGTATTTCTTAGATATTCACTGGCGGCCATATTGAATGACGCCGCGACCCAAAAAATTGCAATGCACAACTACAAGATAAGTACATTATTTTGAAAAAGATTCACCAAGAAAGGACAGGTAGTTCTTGAGCAGAAGCGATTTTAATCTTCTTTCGTTTCAACGTTACTGTGACGTCATTAATGACGTCAGCTAAAAATAAACTTCACGTTCGTATTTGCAATCATAAGTTCTACAAAACTGACACATTTTACGTGTCTACGTCAATTTTTCAAATTTTACGTCATTGACGTCGTCGTATTTTGGTTCCTATGGCAACCATTTACCAACGTTGCGTTTTGAGTGGACTTTATTTTTGAAAAGGAAATTGAAAGGCCTTACAAATGGTACATATGTTCTTGATAACAATTTCAACCGTTACTGAGATAAAGGTGGTTATTGGTGTTTACACCTATCGCCTACCTATGACCTTGACCTTTGACCAGTTGACCTTATTTTTCCAGACTTGGTCAAGGTCACATAGTGGCACATATATGAGGGCATTGTTGGCGCTAGCTGGTTCGGTTTTCGAAATATACTTAGAAGTTTCTATTTTAGCCTGTTTAAAATTAAACCACTAAGGCCGCCATATTTGATGACGTCATCAACACCTTTTTCACACGATCGATAGAAGATGATAACAATATGATTGTGGTAAAGTTTCAAAATGGTCATGCCTTTAATCGTATTTTTGACGAATCTTTGCAGTTTTTAAGCGTCTGGCGTCTCTGACGCCATCACGTTATGACGCCATGACCCCGCATGACCTTCTTGCACAACTAGACCATGACCTTCACAATCTGTGACAGTTTCATTCAAATCCGACCACAAATGTCTGAGATCTAGCGCTAACAAGATTTTCATCATGACGTCACTGGCGGCCATCTTGGATGACGTCATGACCCCAAAAGCTTCGCGGCACTATTCCAGAATGAGCTCTATCACTGTGTAAACTTTAGAGGCCGTGCGACCAGTCTTACTATGAAAAGTGGCGGACAGAAGAATAAAGTCAAAATGTTGCCGAACAACAACAATAGGTCTTTCCACTGGAAGGTGGAAAGCCCTAATAATGGTTTCGCGTATCTGTATGTGCGTGCAAGATGGGAACTGCGTTACGCCCGACACTGAATATTTAGGTCTGAGCTATGTATCGTCTTCACGTGTATACATTCGTCTGCCCCATGTCCCACCCATACGCACATTATTTGGCGAAGTTTCATCATTATCAGACTGGCAATCTTTAGGAAGAGAAGCGTGAACAAGGTATTTCTTAGATATTCACTGGCGGCCATATTGAATGACGCCGCGACCCAAAAAATTGCAATGCACAACTACAAGATAAGTACATTATTTTGACAAAGATTCACCAAGAAAGGACAGGTAGTTCTTGAGCAGAAGCGATTTTAATCTTCTTTCGTTTCAACGTTACTGTGACGTCATTAATGACGTCAGCTAAAAATAAACTTCACGTTCGTATTTGCAATCATAAGTTCTACAAAACTGACACATTTTACGTGTCTACGTCAATTTTTCAAATTTTACGTCATTGACGTCGTCGTATTTTGGTTCCTATGGCAACCATTTACCAACGTTGCGTTTTGAGTGGACTTTATTTTTGAAAAGGAAATTGAAAGGCCTTACAAATGGTACATATGTTCTTGATAACAATTTCAACCGTTACTGAGATAAAGGTGGTTATTGGTGTTTACACCTATCGCCTACCTATGACCTTGACCTTTGAACAGTTGACCTTATTTTTCCAGACTTGGTCAAGGTCACATAGTGGCACATATATGAGGGCATTGTTGGCGCTAGCTGGTTCGGTTTTCGAAATATACTTAGAAGTTTCTATTTTAGCCTGTTTAAAATTAAACCACTAAGGCCGCCATATTTGATGACGTCATCAACACCTTTTTCACACGATCGATAGAAGATGATAACAATATGATTGTGGTAAAGTTTCAAAATGGTCATGCCTTTAATCGTAATTTTGACGAATCTTTGCAGTTTTTAAGCGTCTGGCGTCTTTGACGCCATCACGTTATGACGCCATGACCCCGCATGACCTTCTTGCACAACTAGACCATGACCTTCACAATCTGTGACAGTTTCATTCAAATCCGACCAAAAATGTCTGAGATCTAGCGCTAACAAGATTTTCATCATGACGTCACTGGCGGCCATCTTGGATGACGTCATGACCCCAAAAGCTTCGCGGCACTATTCCAGAATGAGCTCTATCACTGTGTAAACTTTAGAGGCCGTGCGACCAGTCTTACTATGAAAAGTGGCGGACAGAAGAATAAAGTCAAAATGTTGCCGAACAACAACAATAGGTCTTTCCACTGGAAGGTGGAAAGCCCTAATAATGGTTTCGCGTATCTGTATGTGCGTGCAAGATGGGAACTGCGTTACGCCCGACACTGAATATTTAGGTCTGAGCTATGTATCGTCTTCACGTGTATACATTCGTCTGCCCCATGTCCCACCCATACGCACATTATTTGGCGAAGTTTCATCATTATCAGACTGGCAATCTTTAGGAAGAGAAGCGTGAACAAGGTATTTCTTAGATATTCACTGGCGGCCATATTGAATGACGCCGCGACCCAAAAAATTGCAATGCACAACTACAAGATAAGTACATTATTTTGACAAAGATTCACCAAGAAAGGACAGGTAGTTCTTGAGCAGAAGCGATTTTAATCTTCTTTCGTTTCAACGTTACTGTGACGTCATTAATGACGTCAGCTAAAAATAAACTTCACGTTCGTATTTGCAATCATAAGTTCTACAAAACTGACACATTTTACGTGTCTACGTCAATTTTTCAAATTTTACGTCATTGACGTCGTCGTATTTTGGTTCCTATGGCAACCATTTACCAACGTTGCGTTTTGAGTGGACTTTATTTTTGAAAAGGAAATTGAAAGGCCTTACAAATGGTACATATGTTCTTGATAACAATTTCAACCGTTACTGAGATAAAGGTGGTTATTGGTGTTTACACCTATCGCCTACCTATGACCTTGACCTTTGACCAGTTGACCTTATTTTTCCAGACTTGGTCAAGGTCACATAGTGGCACATATATGAGGGCATTGTTGGCGCTAGCTGGTTCGGTTTTCGAAATATACTTAGAAGTTTCTATTTTAGCCTGTTTAAAATTAAACCACTAAGGCGGCCATATTTGATGACGTCATCAACACCTTTTTCACACGATCGATAGAAGATGATAACAATATGATTGTGGTAAAGTTTCAAAATGGTCATGCCTTTAATCGTATTTTTGACGAATCTTTGCAGTTTTTAAGCGTCTGGCGTCTCTGACGCCATCACGTTATGACGCCATGACCCCGCATGACCTTCTTGCACAACTAGACCATGACCTTCACAATCTGTGACAGTTTCATTCAAATCCGACCACAAATGTCTGAGATCTAGCGCGAACAAGATTTTCATCATGACGTCACTGGCGGCCATCTTGGATGACGTCATGACCCCAAAAGCTTCGCGGCACTATTCCAGAATGAGCTCTATCACTGTGTAAACTTTAGAGGCCGTGCGACCAGTCTTACTATGAAAAGTGGCGGACAGAAGAATAAAGTCAAAATGTTGCCGAACAACAACAATAGGTCTTTCCACTGGAAGGTGGAAAGCCCTAATTACAAAGATGAATGAAAGGCAATGTATGACATCGCCATTATAAACGGGCTGTCAATAGGGCTACAGTCTTGGAACGGCCAGTGGCAAAAAGGTCACTGGGGTGTAAAACCAGGCATCGTCCGTCGGATGGGGACGTAAACCGGGCGGTCCCGTGTATCGGTCTATCCTCCGAGCACGTTAAAGAACCATAGGAATCTATTCGTTAATAAGAGCAGGGCACGGTTCCCGGATTCCTATGTATCCTTCCCCTCTCTCTGGTGCGGCTCTAAATAACATATACTGTGTTGATGAGCCGTTAAACGACATTCAGTTCAATTAAACCAGGTTCTAGGGTACACCAAACTCTTACCCAACTGTCATTCCAATAAAAATAAAGATATCCTCGCCGGGTTATATTCTCAACAAACAATGCAGCATTAATACGCAATATAAGTATAACACAAACTATCATGTATATATGAATATAATAAAGGATCATGTATATATGAATATAAAAACACGTCTCGCCAGCAGTCTCAAGAGTGAATCGCCATAATAAAAGTAGATATATAAAACGAACAATAGTCTGATTACATTAATACATTGATCAAAGAATTAATTTAAGATATTGGCATTGCTGTAACAAGAAAATGACCCGACAGAACTGTATTTCATCAGCTAAAACGTCAAATTAACTTGATTAAGTTTTACAGATGTATATTGATCTTAGTTCTCGTAAAGAGACGACGCGATCTGGGTGAATACTTTATTGTCGATGTCTATATAGATGAATTCGTAACAAAGTGCTCATTTTCATCACATAAAAGGTGCACAAAGGTATGAAATGAGAATTTGGATATCGTCGAACACAATAAATGTAAAAAATATTACAGTCTCGGTTTGATTGAGACTGTTCATGAACGGTAGTGAAAAGGGCTTACTACCGTTCACGATCTCTAGCATCGGGTTGAGCAGAACTCAATATTTAAAATGCGAATAGTTCAGAAATTTGAGCAATCCCGAAGATGGTATGCATATGACGGTGAAACCTTCAGTGCGTTTTTTTCACACTATTCCATGGCCAGCGGCGTATGGTCCCAGTTTCTAACAAAACGCTTTGCCCTAAACGAGAAAACAATAAGCGAAATAAAGAAAAGGGAATTTAGCATACAAAGACATTATACTGACACCGGTCCCAGTCCTAAACTACCCTTTATAGCGCAAGCGAGCGAGCTCTACGGTAACGCGAGTAGCCAATACTATGGGGGAAAAGTCAAAACACAGTTAACTCCCTCGTTATATGCAGTTAACTCCCATCTCTGCTGGGTATCCATCCGGCCCACCTCTATTCGCGTTGGAGTTAGTCCATCCAGTTGGCATGTTACCAGACTTCATTGTTAGTGTGACGTCATTAGGTAAACAACCGTCTGCCTATTTCAGTATAAATGGTGATTATTGCCAGCTGAGCCTGATAAAAAAAATATCAAGGTAATGATATATCTACATAAACTTTAAATGATACTGCAGTATCGATAATCTAAAATACAATGAAAGCGCATCGCACTTTAGTGACAAAGGGAGTCCAAAACGTTTGATCAACATCCTATTAAATCCTAATATTTTCGATAGGGCCCCAATGGGGTATCTGTTTAGACCGAGGTTGTCGTTCAAAGTGCTACACACAGTTTTGACCGTTTTTCGCACCGTGTGGATAGCGTATACACGCAAAAACCTAGTTATCAGTGTAGCGGATGATGCAATGATTCTATCTGACTACATGTCTACTCCTGGTATCGCGTAAACAAACCACAAATCTGAACACAAATATAGTATAGCAATATCCCTGCCTTTTGTCACTCAACATGCCGGAAGTTAAAATGCAGCCGAAATGCAGGGCAACAAAAAAATGCCGTGGTGTTACTGGTCTGATCTTGCCCATTATCGAACTCGTCCAATATGGTCAAATACAATCTGTGCAAGTGTGGTTAAGATTGCTCAAGAAATGTGTAAATAAGATGAAAACCTGCATTTTTTGCTAATTCAGGGGCCATAACTCTGGTGTTACTGGTCCGATTTTGCCCATTATCGAACTCATCCGAGATCTTATGGTCATATATAATCTTGTAAGTTTGGTTAAGATGTCTCAAGTAATGTGGCCTCTATCGTGTAAACAAGCTAAACGTTGACGACAGACGACATACGACGGTCGACGGACGAAGAGTGGTCACAATAACTCACCCTTGAGTACGTCATATATAGCCAAACATGTGCTATAAATGACGTACCCGTAACACACCATTCAAACTGTTTATATGAGAAAAAGATACGAAGTTATACATCTTCCCCATGGGCACATTGAAACACCCAGTGGTGCAAGAAGGATCTCTGGATTAAAGTATACCATGCTGTGTCACTACCGTTTCACAAATTAAGACGTTTTAGACAAATGCTATCAATCGCGGTTGCTGCATCGGTTATAAAACTGTGCTTTGAAAATATGCTGTTGTTTTCTTTTGGTTTTTTTTAATATATTTTATATTTTTCAGTGCCATTTCTGCTTTAATTAAGCTGTACGCCTAGATATCATGAATGTTTAAGAATGTCCAAGAAAAAAATATAGTATAAGTCAGTCTTCCATTGTTTGTGGTTGTTTTACTGCGATCTGCTTTATGTAGCATTAATAACCTACAACGGATGGCTTGAAAATCAACTTGCAACCAAACTAAAATGGACTGGATGTACCATTAATGAGGCGCAGTTATCTGTGGTTGATGGAGTGGGAATAAGTGATGTACCAATTTCAAACAATCAATTGTGGCCAGTTATTTAGTAATTGTTATTAAGTTATGACATTCCACAAGAGATCATTGCAAACATTATAATTCTATTATCGCTGAAAACAAAAACAAGACATACAAGCTACTTACTCAAGAATCAGTTGGATTACCACTATCTCAAAATAGTACAAAATAAGCTAATTTGTTGGCGAAAATGGTACTACCGTTTTCAGCCATATGCTAACGCTCATAGACCGCTTTCGCGCACCACGCGGATGTTACCATACTTTTCAGGACAATACCTACTTTACTGAACGCGTCGATTTGTCTAGACTTTTGCGACGCTTGTAATGTTTGTATTTGAAACAAGCGTCGCAGATGATCAAGACTATTGCTCAGTTGGCAAGCTGCCAAATAACACCGGGGACGCGCTCCTGTTTTGGATAGCTTTCCCGGTACGGTTTTTGACGTAGATTTGCGGCGCGATCCTAAAAATATAGAAGACAATAATATTGTTTTTGATATATGATGCAATGGATAAATAAAAGGAAAATAAAGAAAAATAGAACCTTATTGTTTGATTCTAATCGCATGTGTATTATTACTTTAATTAAAATAAATAAAACAAAGTGAAAAAGCGAAATATTCAATATCAAAAACCATAAGTCATATTGATTTGGAAACTTTACTAAAATGACCGGTATAACATGTAGTTGGTCTTGCACATAATTCATTTCGATTCGATGTCATACATGGCCACCAGCGGCCATCTTCGTTTACATAGAGTTATATAGGAAAAAAATGTGGCGATTACTCTGAAAATACTTGATAGATTTGCATGACACTTTATAGGAATGTTGCTCTTGATGTCTAGTTGTCCTGAGTAAAAATCAGATCGGCCGGAAATTGTACGCGAGAGGTTACGATCACCTGAGTGATCATCCAGAGTGATTTGTGTAAGCTATGTAGCTTTTTGTAATCAATGTATATAAAAACAAAGTACTGCGTACTGAATGGCGAAAACATTAGTAAGCAAATGGTTTTGAGCTGTTCCTATAGTTAAGATTAAAGATTGTATGATTTTTTTATAATTGTTATATATTGGCGAAGTGATTCTTGTTAAAAGGTATAGATATCTCAAGCCGAGGCGTCCTTATCCACTGAGCAAGAGGCGGCTGAATCCTCACCTGCAGTTCATGAGTTAGGGTTGTAGGAAGTGGCAAGTTATTGTTTGAGATAGTTTTTTTTAGTATTCGCCTTGAACTTGTATTTTTAAAAATGTATTTTTAGCTGTGGCACCATTTTGCGTACAATGCAGAGACGGGGAAGCGAACCCGAGCTGCATTCGTCTAGTGACATTGGTGAAATGCGAGTGAGTTCAAATTACTCTACCCAGACATGATTTGATATTTTGTAGCGAATCCATGGTTGAGAGTGGAACGACACTGCATTGGAAACTTTCTCAGCGCTGCGGGTTCGAATCCCACTGGGAACTCGACTTTTAAGTGTCGATTCTTAAGGACGACGTGAAGTATACAGTACGTGTCTTACATGTTATTCCCAGGAATAAGTGAGTGGTCTGCTTCAACCACTAAAAAGTTGACCGTCATACATAGCCTAAAATCTGCTGGAAAATGACGTGACACACCAAACAAAAAAAACAGAGTGTTATTTTAATTGCCCCTAAGAAACATTTTCTTGTCCGATCCATGTGGTAAGTAGCATACACATTTAGGGTTCCTTTGTTCAAGGTCATGCAGTTTGCATGTCCATTCATACTCCTAAACCTCTTCGGCTTCTTCCAAGTAAAGAGCTGGGATCTTCAAAGATCGTAATTAGCTCTTCAAATAATGAGACGCAACCTAATTTGCATACGTGCTTTCAATAAACCGTGTGTTGCACATTAAAATAATGGTTACACGTTCAAGGTCAATGTGAATACTGATGTAATTTTGATTTTCATTCCAATAAGCTGTTCAACAATTTCAGATAATGAAATGAAACTGTTACCGTATCATTAATATATTGGGCGTGAACATCACTTAAGTTTAAGGTCAAGCATCTTGCGCAAAACGTTTTCCCTTGGCTTTGTCCGTCTGATGGGGATGGTAAATAGAAGGTCCAAACTACCAAAGGCTGTCATGTCTGCATGTTAAATAATTATTACAATCTTTCTGACAGTAAGAGTAGGGCAGGGTTTCAGGATCATTTTGTATTCCTCACCTCTAATAACCATAATGTGCTGATGATTGTTTTCATTTGCATTCCAGTGTTTTTTAATAAGTTGAGCTCGCTATAAGGCAGTGCCTTATTCATATTATAGATTTGTGCCTAGAAGGTGTACAATACCAAATGAAGAAATATTAGCTGTGTTGAAAAAGTATGATCTCTTGAAATACAGAAGTAAACGAGCCGGTCGCCCGAGGATAAAATCTAATGCTGGCGTTCACTTGACAAATTTGACCCAAATTAAACTAGATCATACATTCATATTAAATGCCTACAGAAAGAAACAGTTGAAACTTTCAACTGTTCACTTGACAAATTTGACCCAAATTAAACTAGATCATACATTCATATTAAATGCTCACAGAAAGAAACAATTGAAACTTTCGACTGTGAACACAAGGTCTGTGCGAGGAAAAGCTGCTGACCTTCTCCAGCACATCTTGGAGGAGGGTATTGACCTCTGTGTGATCACTGAAACTTGGCTACAGCCCGATGGTGATGCCGTTGTCAGGGGTGAATTATCTCAGGATGGTTACTGTTTTGATGATGTCCCGAGACCCGACCGTAAAGGTGAAGGACTTGCCCTAGTATACAGAAGCAATCTCAAAGTGTCAAAATGCCCAGCAAAAACCTTTCAGTCCTTTGAATGTGCAGAATGGAAAGTATGTAGTCAATCGTTCATCCTCTACATCTTTGGAATATATAGACCGCCGTATTCGGAGAGACATCCAGTGACTCAGGCTATATTCATGACAGAATTCACTGAGTTTCTTGAACAAATAACGACCAGATCTGAGTCTCAGGTGCTGTTAGGTGACTTTAACATCCACATGGACAATAAGTCAGATTGTTACACCAAACAATTCCAAAAGTGTTTGAAATCTTATGGACTCGTTCAACATGTCAATGCTCCAACTCATTCTGGTAGTCACATTCTTGACCTGATAATCACAAAGCTAGAAGACAAACGTGTGAATGTCTCAGAACCTTTGTCAGACTATTACATCTCTGACCACTGCTTTGTCAGTTGCAACATTGAACAGTGTCGTCCTCCTTTGATCAGGAAATAAATCAAATCTCGCAATTGGAAAACTGTATCCAGTGACATCTTACAAGCAGATTTCCGAGAATTAAATAACATTGTAGAGAACTCGTCCAATGTCAATGATCTCGTGTCTGAATTCACAAGAACCACACCAGACATTGTCCAGAAACACGCCCCTCTAAAAGAAAGAACTATTGTCTGTAGACCGACAGTTCCTTGGTACTCTGGGTACCTAAAACAGCTGAAACAGTACAAACGATCTATAGAGAAAATCTTTTTGAATGACAAATCCGACATGTCAAAGAATGTCTATAGGGGTGTAAGAAACATATATAGTGCAGAACTTTCTAGGGCCAAGGATGAGTACTACCAGACCAAGATTAGAGAGGCAGAAGGGAATATTAAGAAGTTATATGCTGTAACATCAGATTTACTGGGAAGGTCGAAGGACAATCCGCTCCCATTACACACAAGTGCAGTATCTTTGGCAAATGACTTCCTGCGATATTTTGCCGATAAAATAATCAAGTTGAGAAATGATCTTGACAATATACCAATTGAAACACCCAGCAATGGTAATTCGTCCTGCTCGAATCCACCTGTGATTATGAATACATTTACTGCGTTCAAACCACTCTCCGAACATGATATTTTGAAACTTGTATATGCATCAAAATCTACAACATGTGAACTTGATGTGATTCCAACTATACAATTAAAGGAGCATTTTTCACAACTTGCTCCCGTTGTGACGGAAATTGTAAATCGATCACTGCTATCTGGTGTGTTCCCTGAGGAGTGGAAAAGTGCCGTGATTAAACCGTTGTTGAAGAAGAAAGGTCTCCCGCTGGAACTGCAGAACTACCGTCCGGTGTCAAATTTAATATTCCTCTCCAAAATTCTTGAAAAAGCTGCATTAAACCAAATCAATAAACATATTGAAGCTAACAATCTCCTCCCAGCTTACCAAAGTGCCTATAGAAAATACCACGGGGTTGAAACGGCAATGGTCAAAATGTATAATGATCTTTTGGAAACCATAGATAAAAGTCAAGTTACAATCGTGGTCATGATCGACTTGAGTGCAGCGTTCGATACCATTGATATCCCGATACTGATTCAAATCCTTCAAGATGAATTTGGTATTCAAAGCATTCCCTTGAAATGGATCGAATCTTATCTCACGAACAGAACAATGAAAGTCTTAGTTGAACAGTCAGCATCTGACACTGAGCCATTGAGGTTCGGTGTTCCGCAGGGTTCTTGTGCCGGACCGGTGATCTTTACCCTATATATATCGGCTCTCAACCGAGTGGAGCAGATATATCCAGCCGATCTCTATGGATACGCGGATGACCACAAGATTGCGTTCAGAATTCAAGCGGGTAATTCTCAAAATGAGACTACTGTTTTCCAACAACTTGACAGTTGCCTCAATGACATCATAAAATGGATGACAACCTTCAAACTGAAAATGAATCAGTCTAAAACTGAAATAATTATATATGGAACCAGACAACAGTTAGCGAAATTGAACATCACAAGTGTAAACGTTGGTGGGTGCGATGTAAAATGCGTCGATCATGTCAGAGACCTGGGTGTAATCATGACCAATACACTCAACTTTGACCATCACATCCAGAAAAAGTGTCAGATCGCTCATGTGCAGTTACGAAATCTTAGAGCTATACGTAAACATCTCACACAAAAGTCAACTGAATCAATAGTGCATGGATTGGTTCATTCCCACATTGACTTCTGCAACGGTCTATTTACTGAAATTCCAGCCTACCAAATCAACAAACTACAGCGAGTCCAAAAGCATGCCGCTAGAGTAGTTATGAATGCTTCCTATGAACAACCAAGCGCTGAACTTCTGAAACAATTACACTGGCTTCCAGTTGAAGCTAGAGTCATGTTCAAAGTCCTAGTTATAGTCTTCCGTGTCATCAATGGTACAGCTCCAGTATATCTGAGGGAAATGTTTGTACCTCCTCGAGGACGGTACAGACTGCGATCACAAAGTGACACTAACTTCAACATCCCTAGGCGGCGAACAAAACTAGCAGACAGATCTCTGGCCGTCGTTGGTCCCAAATGGTGGAACGATCTACCTAGTTATCTGAAAGCCATTCAGTCTGAAGCCAGCTTTAGATCAAAACTGAAAACACATTTGTATAGTCAGTTTCATGAACAATGACTGTGCTCTTGTTAAATACAAAATATCTGCAATGATATAAAACAGCATTGATATATATATATATAGGTCTAAATCTTAAGTTCTAGAATCCTGTTTATATTTTGAATGTATATGTTTTATGTGTGTATATAATTATGTAGTATCATATACATGTACATGTGTAAAATGTTTATTCTTTTTAACTAAATGTGTGTTATGTAATTGTGAAGCGCAATAGAATATAGCATCAACAATTTTAAATTTAAATTATACATCATCGGATCTATCATTTTAGTGTTAAATAAAATTACATTAGTTTTGAAAATTGGCTGTGAAATCAATAATTTATATTCAAAATGCTTTTTTGATGGGGTAAATTCCTTGTTTCTGGGACAGCAAAAAATTATGAAATCTCAAATAACTTCAGTTGGTCATAATATTTTGCAATAAGACTTTCATTGTGTCTTAATTTAGGTTTATTAGAAATATTAAAACTCTTTTTAAATAAAAATAATCTAAAATATTTTTTATATTGTTTTAAATTTTGATGTAGCAGAATTTTGCATTGAAAATGCCTTATCAAAACAACTTTCGTACGTGCAATTTTTATTTCCCAGCAGATTTTGAAAAGTAAGGTGTTTTCATTTACCACTAAAAATTTCTGTTTCACTAGTCAACAACTGATTTAGGTAAAAGTTGAATTTTTTTTGAAAAAAAAACAAAAACATTTGGCTGAAACAAGCGCCCTAAATAATAATGCATCCACTTTCTCATATATACTAGTATATTTATTTAGCTGTTGATGAGTTATACACATGTAGTGTATGCACAGCAAAAAATTCAAAGTGAAACAAACTATTTATTTGCTTACATATTTCTTGCTTGCGTGAACGACTTTGACGTGACCTCCAAAAATTGGCACTTGATATATGTGTAATTATTTGTAGCACAAACATTCGGTTACAAAAACCATCTCATAATAAATCCCTCTTGCAACAAGTACTTGTCAAAATACGACCATTAATGCCGCATTTGTTCGATTGACACGAAACGTAACAGACGATAACTACTTTCGCTGTCTTCTGCTTGTTATATTCTGCGTTATATCCAGCGTAAGAAAATGGCTATCACCACCGCTGGGATATTATTCCATTAGCTTTGTGTAATATCAGCAGAAAATGTGTCAAATGATGTGTTGTCTGTGAAGAATAACATTGCAACTTTGTTCGAATTGTTTAAATAATTGTTCTGGCAGAATAATTGAAATTTAACTGTAGCCTGTGGAAGGCAGAATAGTATTTGTAAAGGGCCAGTATTTCGAACATAAAATAACATCTATCTTGTAATAAATCCAAGCGAACTTTACGGTAACGGGAGAAAAAAACAAAAAAGGATAATTGCTAATCTATGCGGTAAATCGTCGTTGTCACGCATTAAGCATTTCTAACACAGACACCGATAATTAAAGTAGATAAAGGTTATAATAGCGTAAATGAGTCTCCATTGCCCTTCCGTAGTAAAGTTAGAATGTTGACAACCTGTTAAAAACTCAAACCTCGTTAGAATTCTGCGAAACTTACTTTATCATGCAAATAAACATGTCTGCTATTAAACATCAACAAGGAAATAGGGGGTTTAATACCTTCTAAGAAACATTTCTTCAGTTGTATACTAACACCGGGTCAAAGGTCAACATTATTTTTATCCCTTGCAATTACATACCCTGTATACTTTCACTTCTCAAATTTATATCAAAAACTGTCAAAAACATGATGAGCTGCATTTTCAAATATCAACAACATGTCCAGAATACAGTTACAGCCAAAACATAACAGGAAACTGCACTAAAAAAGGTTTTTAAAGAAAAAAAGATTAGCACTCTTTAATACAGAACTACTTTCGACTGCACCAGGCGAACACATCCTGTTGATTTAGTGTAATTAGACCTAAAGAGTAAAACAGCATTCACAAACATATGCATTTTCAACAACACGTACAGAGGATGTGAAGATCATTTTAACCCCGTACTATTGGGAAAGGGTCATATGTCATGGCTCCATGATTTTGTTTAGTATAGAATTTGATCGAAAGCTGTGTTTAATTTAAACATTTTAATTTAACGATATTATTCTCCTTAATTAGAGACCAGTTGTAGATTCCTGTTTTGAAAAAAAGACAAATTATATACAATTACAAATTTCAGCAAAACTACAACAACAACAGGAAGTAGCACACATTCGCCATAGTCGGACATTTTAAATAAAGATATTTTTAGTAAATATGGAAATAATTTGAAAATGCCATTGCATTCAAGATATAATTGTATTTAATATGATATCATTTGCAGATCTTTGGTCTAACTGATTTGCTTAAATAATTGTCAACTTCTATACCATACTGACGTCATTTCGAATTTTTCAAATTCATCACTGATATTCGGCAGGTGCTCTCCTGATTTTTCAGGACTTCATCCGCGGTGCGGAAATTCGGTGTGCATATAATCCTAATACATTTAGGTATTCACGAACCTTTGGGGACTCTTTTAAAAATACATAGAAATATAAAACACACATTTGAGGAAAGTTTGGTGCTTTTGTCCGGCGTGTCTATATTGTGTCCTAAAACCTGGGTTTTGGTCCCTAGCTATATATATGCAAATCACCTGACCGGACTACTTCCCACCCCCATAATTCCAAGCGCCAAACACGAGAGTAGATACTAGTATCGATCGAGGGCGAGAATGCTTCTATACAGTTACAAATGCAAGTGATTACGTAAAGTTTCGAATGTTTTCTCAATGAAAGTGGTTACGTAAAGTTTCGAATGTTTTCTCAATGAAAGTGGTTACGTATGTTTTCTCAATGAAAGTGGTTATGTAAAGTTTCGAATGTTTTCTCAATGAAAGTGGTGGTTACGTAAAGTTTCGAATGTTTTCTCAATGAAAGTGGTTACGTAAAGTTTCGAATGTTTTCTCTCTGAAAAATAGGTGATCGGTCTCTACTTCTTTGATCTCTGAAATAATACTGAAAAAGCTAGCAGCAATAGGGGAAACAAATTACTAGCTTTCTGGAGTTAAATATTTCTGACGGAAATAATATCTTATCTTTGAACTAAATGTGTGT